>PITA01005382.1:0-111452 GCA_004023965.1 Spilogale gracilis
GGAAACGAAACAACAGACTTTGAACACAGAAACAAACTGAGGGACTTGGAGGGAGGGGGGTGGAGGGATGGGAGAGCCTGGTGGTGGGTACTGGGGACACCTAAAGCGGGGAGCACTGGGTGTGGGGAATGGGGAATGAATCTTGAAACACTGGAAAAAAAAATTTAGTAACAATAAAAAAAAATAATTAAAAAAAAAATAAAATAAATAAAATAAAATAAAAGGCATTAAGATAATAACAAAAAGAGAGCCAGCTTCTATGAAATATTTACTCATCACCACTAATAGGAACTGTTTATAAGTACTAAGTACCCAGAATGTCTTGACTTGTATATCCTTTACATATCACTCTCCATGCATCCCTGATTAGTAGCACATACCCTGTAGAATTAATGCACATTGGGATCTTCTTCCTTCCGCTTCCTTCTGATCACTAAAGGATAAATTGGTGATGTTCATGGAATGGGATGGGGTACCAATCTGGCTTCTAGCTCTGCCACTCACATATCATGGTTTCTTTTCTACAGAGGAGGAACCTCAAGTTAAGGGAGAAGACAAGGAATTTTTGTCTAAAGTCACATAGCTGGTCAGCAGTTGAATCATGACCAGAATATAAGACTCCTTTCTCCAGTCCTATTTCTACTTTGGAATAATGGAGGAATACCCAAAGTTTAGAAGAAATATTGACTTGATATTCCACCTAGTACAAGAATAGAGATTCAGATGTTCTTTCTTAAAGAGTAGTCATCTCATAACCTTTCCTCATTCCAAGGACAGACTTCCACAGATCAGTGGTTGGAATAGTGATATTTCCTTTATATGACTTCCAGAAATGCTAAGTAGGGTTACTAGGGTCTTGTGTTATGGGACAAGGCTGTATATTTGGCAGAAATGCAGGGAGTCCAATATGAAATAATAAATTTAGGTTCTACCTCTTTCTTACTCTGAGGACGACTCATGTAACATGACTGCTTTAAGATTCCTCCTCTAGACGCGCCTGGGTGGCTCAGTTGGTTAAGCAGCTGTCTTCAGCTCAGGTCATGGTCCCGGGATCGAGAGTCCCGCATCAGGCTCCCTGCTCAGTGGGAAGCCTGCTTCTCCCTCTCTCACTCCCCCTGCTTGTGTTCCCTCTCTGGCTGTGTTTCTCTCTGTCAAATAAATAAATAAAATCTTTAAAAAAAATGGCCAACACAGAGAACTAAAGCATAACATCAAATTTCAGTGGAAATGTTGAGCAATTAGAATTCTCACATATCATTGAATAGGAGTGTAAAAAGTGCATTCACTTTGGAAAACTGGCAGTTACTCATGAAAATAAAGATTTACAAAAAAAAAAAAATTCCTCCTCTATAAAACAGAGATAATAGCAGTGCACAAGATTTTCATGAGCCTGATAAAATCATGCAAGTGACTCGCAAACTATGAAGTACTCTGAAAAGTGAATTTAGGTCTCTTAGCGACATGCCAGGTAGACAGCATCTCGGGGAGAGAGATGCTGGCGATGAACTGTGATCCTGAAAGCTCCCAGGGTTGGCTGGCCAGGCCTTCCCCAGGGCAGACTGGAGAGGACAGGGTCTGGAGCCCTGTATCTACCAGGTGTCTGGGCCCTGGGACCAGGCATGAAAATAAGTTAGCCCTGAACTAGAATGAGACTTACAGGATGGTGATCACTGCAGTCTCACTCTAGAAGTCAGTGAAACACCTGGAAATTGCCCTGCAGAGCACAGACCCCTATGACCTTGCTTCCCTGTCTACAAAAAACAATGACAACTTTAAGTGAATTTAAAGAATTATTTCATAGACAATAAACATACCTACTTATATTCTTGAACTGTAAATTACTGCAATCCCTTAGAGATTGTGGCCTGTGGCCACACCAGGGTCAGATCTGACCTGTGCTATGTCTTTAACATTTTGAAGTGTTGTCAACATATCTTTGTCAAATTTCAGATTTTTTAAAAGTCTGGAAGATCTGGCAGCTATAGAAGCACATTCTAGTTGGTGATAATGGACAAAAAGTATGTAGCAGTACCTCTTTGTAATGGACATATATCCCCTACTTGGCAACAGTCCCCCCTTTTCCCTTTTTTGTCTTATGTTTCACCCATTTACATCCCTTTCTGTAGGCCTTTTGAGATACAGCCCTGAAGCTAGTTTAAGCATATTTGTAACAAGAAATAATTTTAATTCAAGGTAGGACAGTGTCTTGACCACCCTCACAACAAGAACTCAAACCCACCAATTTTCTGCTTTAGAGCCCCTTAGTCTGCAATTTATGTATGCTCCCCCCACTGCAGCAACTGTGGAGCTCTGTGCCCATAATCAAGTTTTCTGAAAAACAAGAGAGAAGAGGCTCAATTTGCTCCCTAGCTGATTAGGGCTTCCCCTTACTGAAAAAAAAAAAAAAAAAAAAAAAGCTAGATTTCAAAAGAAAATCCTCAAATGAAAGCCAGCCTACATTTCCTTCTTTAGCTCAGCCACTTTTGCCCTCTACCATTTTCATGATACAGTTTCTCTGCTATGGTTTCTATTACTACATGCTCACAGGCCCAATCAGTTTCTCAGAAGCTTTGCTTCAGTAGGATGATAATATCACATGGCAATAAATCCTGTAGGAGCCCTCCTGCTGTCAACAGGAACCTGGTTAAAGTTCTTGAGGAGCCTGGGTGGCTCAGTCAGTAAAGCATCTGACTTTGGCTCAAGTCATGATCTCAGGGCCCTGGGATAGAGCCCTGAGTTGGGCTGCCTCCTCGGTGGGGAGTCTGCTTGTCTCTCTCCCTCTGCCCCTCCCCCTACTTGCACCCACGCATACTCTCTCTTTCTCTCAAATAAATAAAATCTTTAAAACAAACAAACTTAGTGAAGGTTTTAAGGAATCTTCTAGAAGATGCCCCTGGACTGATTTCTCTATCCCACAGGAGCCAACAGACCTGTGTGTGTGTGTGTGTGTGTGTGTGTGTGTGTGCGCGCGTGCAGGCGTGTGTGTGCATCTGTGTGTGTGATTTATGAGTAAATGTATTAGAACTACACAGTAAGTAAGCAAATTGGATAAAAATATGTCTCCACAGTTACTCTGTGTGAAGAACATAATGTTAAGAGGTAACTGGGTTGGGCGCTTGGGTGGTTCAGTTGGTTAAGCTTCTGCCTTCAGCTCAGGTTATGATCTCGGGGTCCTGGGATGGAGTCCCACATTGGGCTCTCTGCTCAGCGTGGAGTCTGCTTCTCCCTTTCACTCTCCCTCTGGGCTGTCCCTCTCTTGCTCTCTTTCAAATAATTAAAATCTTAAAAAAAAAAAAAAAAGAGGTAACTGGATTGACACAATCAACATTAAAGATGGAAGTTGGTGATTATGGATGTGTTCATTCACTCATTTATTCACTCAACAAATATTTATTGGGTCCCTATTATATTCCTGACATTTGCTAAGACTGCCAGAAAAAAAAAATAAATAAACCCAGTTCCTGGCCCCAACAAGCTCGCTCAACTCTCCCATTAACTAGCTATAGAACTGAACAACTTGACCTAACCTGTCTTCCCATGTCAGTTTCTTCTCCTTCACAACACTCGGTTCTGTGAAATTTGTTAGCCTCCATGAGTTTGGTGTAGGTGAAAGTCTCAGACTATATCACTGAGCAGTGGGGATTTCATCAGCATTGGTCCACGCTGAGCCCATCACTTCCTAGTACCTAGAGGGGTCAGATAATTTGCTCAGATATGTAGCTCACTGTTGGTTGAGCCAGTTCCCAGCACCACACAGTCCCCACCATTACTCAGAGCCCAGCAGGTGTTCTGGGCCCCTTGGCCACACCAACACGCCTTCTTTAGTTTTCGTCCGATCATTTTATAGTCCTCCTTCTGCTACCTCAGAGTTCTGCATGTGTGGAATAGAAGCTTAGGTTATGCTTATAAAATTTGTGCTTTCTCAGATTTAAAGATTGTCTCTGCACTCATGGTTTGCTCATAATTGCCTGACTGCCAGAGTTTTCCCTTCACTTCAGACCCTCCAACTGGAATTTGGGGTATAAATTAAATATCATAAAAATAACTTGAGCTTATACAGCTTCTTTCCATCCATGCTTTAGAAAAGGCAGTTCTATATTCAATACCTATGAATTCACGGGCTCTGTGAACATGGACAAGAAAAAGTTACATCTTAATTTCCATCCATCTTGAACTGAAATTTAACATTACCCTTAAATATAAATGTAGGGAACAAACCACAGTAGTCTTAGAATTTTGTCACAATTAAAATCACAGATGTCTTTCTATCACATAACAGTTATTATAGGTTTCCCAAAATATCATATGAAATCACCACTACTTCAAAAGTAAGGCAGTTATTTAGGCCCACTTTTAGATATTTTTATTTAGTATGTTAATAAAGAAAATAGCAAAAATTTGTGGATTTTTAAAAAATATTTTGATAAACTTAATATAAATGTTTTACTTTCTATGTGTTTTACTTCATACATTTAAGAACATTAATCTGAAAGTCTATACTCTTCCCCTGATCACCAAACACATCCATTACCACAAAAATGTAAAGAGTTCTTGCTTTTAAAGCAGAGATTCTTAATTGGGGGATATTTTGCCCCTGTCCCTTGGAGATATTTGACAATGTCCAGAAATAGATACTACTGGCATCTAGTGGGTAGAGGACTGCGATACTGCTAAACATTCTACAGTACACAGGACAGCACTCACACACAAAGAATTATGACCAAACGTCAGCACTGAGTTTGAGAAACTATTTTAAAGCAATATTCAACAGAGGCTAAAAAGTTGCTAGTCTTTTCGTTCCCACTTAATTCCTGTTTATGTTCACCCTTTTAGTCTTCCTGCTCTCCCTCTGAATAATTGCACAGATGAAGTAGGTTTTGTTTTTCTTTTTGTTTTTAGTTCTTGCATCCATCCCAGTTTCAAGTATTACAAGTCACCCTAGATCTGCGAGCCAGACGCTCTAGGTAAGGCAGTATTATGAGTGTTGACAAACTTACGGGACCATCTTCTTAGACGTGTAAGTGAAGAGTCAATGCAAAGGCAAGATGGTCCATATGCTTCTGTCTGTCTAGCTCCCCAGGTCTTATATTGACTGTATGATTAATTCAGTACTTTCCACAAAGGTGGCCTCGCTTAAAATTCAGGGCTTCTTTTCAAGGCTAAGAGGGCAGTAGGAAAGAAGAGGGAGGTGAGAGAATCAAACAACTTTCCACCCAAGAACCAGTAATAATAGTCTTCTTCTTCCTTCTTCCTTCCCTTTTCCCTTTAGGATGTATACATACCCAAAGGAAAATCCTTCTGTGTTGAGTAAAAATAAATCTTTCAGATGAAAGGACAAATATTGAAAACCGCAGGATTTAAATTAAAAAAAAAAAAAGTACAAAGGGTAGAAGTCCAAAGAGTGTTTTTAAACCTCTTGAAGGAGAACCCTTGATAGATAACTTGCCTCCACTTAGGCACCTTTTATGTTACCCATCTTTGGGTAACATTCCTTTAAGGGACATTCGTTTCTGCTTGAAAGTTCTGAAAAAAAAAAAAGTTCTGAAAAACATCTGGCTTGGTCTGGTACAGACCACTCTTGCTATGTGATACCAAAAAATAAGACATGTCACTGATGACCCAAGATAAATATAAGGACAAAATATTGATTAGGGACTTTTCATGAGTAAACAGTTGAATTCCAAGTGGGCTGGTGTAATGGTAAATTTTATATGTTCAATTTGACTCAATCATGAGGTACCCAGATATCTGGCTAAATATTATCTTTGGATGTGTCTGTAAGGGTGTTTCTGGATGAAATTAGCATTGGAATTCGTGAACTCAGTAAAGTAGTGTACATGGGCATCATCCAATCAATTGAGGATACATAGAACAAAAACGTAGGGAGAATTTGGCTCTTCCTGCCTGATTGCCTGAGCTTGGGGCATTGATCTTTTCCTGGATGCTCCTTGTTCTCAGGTCTTTGAACTTAGACTGAGTAACACCACTGGCCCCGCTCGGTCTTTAGCTTGCAGATGATAGCTCATGAGACTTCCTCAGCATCCATAATTGAATGAGCTAATTCCTTATAATAAATCTTATTTATTTGTTTATGTTTATAAATCATATCTATGTATATATCTCTATGAAGATATATCTCCTGTTCTTTTTTTTTTTTAAGATTTTATTTATTTGACAGAGAGAAACACAACCAGAGAGGGAACACAAGCAGGGGGAGAGAGAGAGGGAGAAGCAGGCTTCCCGCCGAGCAGGGAGCCTGATGTGGGACTCGATTCCGGGTCTCCAGGATCATGACCTGAGCCAAAGGCAGTTGCTTAACCAACTGAGCCACCCAGGCGCCCCTCCTGTTCTGTTTCTCTAGAAAATCCTGATAAATACAACTAGCTAACTCCTGAATCCCTGGTCCATACCACGATCTTTAGTACTGGGAAGATGTTAAGCGAATGAATTCACGGAGTAAACAAGTCACAGCCGTGTCCTGAGGGAGATTCAATTTCCCATTTTACAGATGAAGGCAGTCAAGGAATTTAAGTATGCTAGCACAAAATTTTAGAATTTCTTACAGCCTAAGCCAATACTTGAGTCCCAGTCCATCTAACAGGGAATACCTTACTTCAGACACTATTTTTTCTCTCAAGACTTAAAGGAGTATTTAGTCTCAACATACCTTGAGTGGGCTGAAGAATTGTCTGGCTGCGCCATTAATCACACAACTGATCGTCAGCATTGATGGCAATAGATAGTTTCGGAAATACTATGTTGAGCAAAATATTGTTGTTTTGTTCTAAATTAGAGTTAATACAATACACCAGGAAATGTGACTTTTTGTTTTTTGTTTTTTTTAAAGATTTTATTTATTTGACAGAGAGAAACACAGCCAGAGAGGGAACACAAGCAGGGGGAGTGAGAGAGGGAGAAGCAGGCTTCCCGCTGAGCAGGGAGCCCGATGTGGGACTCGATCCTGGGTCTCTGGGATCATGACCTGAGCCGAAGGCAGTCGCTTAACCAACTGAGCCACCCAGGCGCCCCGACTTTTTGTTTTTTTCAAAGTCCTAAGACCAAGTAGGAATACAGGCATCTAAACATTATACCAGTTTCACTTTCATCTCTTAAAAGTTAATCTATGTACATAGCAAAGAGGAAAGAATTAGGTCATAAACAACCTAAGCAGATACCTGATGAGGTCCTGTAGGTGACCATCTTGGCAGCATCTTGAATGTTCTCTACTCTAGGACTTAACAGAGCTTTTAATATGCCAATCCTAAGCATGAATAAAACACACTTTTGAAACTTAACTGAGGGGCACATATTGATGAAACATAAACCAATGTTGTGAGGTGCTCATTTTGAGAAATGTAGGGTAACCATTTTGCCTCTCTTGCCCTTGCTACCAGATTGGCTGGTGGCCAAAATGGAGAAGTCACCTCACTTTGTCTTTAGAACCCATCTAGTGAAGCAACTGTTCCCCACCATCTGGGTACAAACACCAATTTAGAGCATTTCAGAATGAGGACCTAGACTCCTGGTTACTCAGCTAAACAATAGCAAGAAAGAATTGCCTGCAGTTGTTTCAACCCTACTTAGAAACAAAGCCACTTTCTGGAAGGCGGTGCCATGCCAGAGAATGCATGCTCATCCCCCTCTGTGACAGCAACCAGAAAGCTTGACTGAATGCGTATAAACAAAAAAAATTGAAATAGTTTCTCTCCTATTTTGCCCTTAGTGAAGAAATGTGACATGAAGTACAGTTAAGATGGTGCCAAGATGATCACCCATGGGACTTCACTGGGGTGTACGTGCAAATTATTTGTGGCCTAATTCTTTCCGTTTCATTATGTACATAGATCATCTTTTAAGAGGTATGAAAATGAAACAGATATAATGTTTATATGCCTGCCTTCTTACTCGACTCTAGGACTTTCAAGAAAACAAGAAATCACATTCATGGTATATGTGTTAATAACTCTGTAGAACAGAAAAATATTTTTCAATGAATGATACATACAGACCAAATTATTTGATATGTGCCTTGTTTTCTTTTTTTAATTTTGATTGAAAGTCATGTCACTGCAAGATGTCGTCTCTTTTCAGATACCACATCATGATGCTGTATGATCTTTGGAGGAAAAGATTTGAGGGACGGGCATCTAGCTATCTAAAGCAATGCTGAAACTGCCCGATACATAAATCCACTGGAGGGAAAGAGTAATCATCAGAAGTAGCATCAAGGAGGCATTTCAGGATAGTCAAGAGGTTGTGAGATTCAGAGTCCCAATTCAGTCATACCTGATACAGAAGGGTGGTTAAGAACACAAATAGGCAGCAGGATATGAAGCCAGCTTTGTCACTTACAGTGATACGTATGTAGCTATATAACCTTGAACAAATTATTCAAACATTCCGTGCCTCAGTTTTCCTTCTGAAAAAATGGGGTAAGAGTAATATCTACCTTATGTGATTGTGAAGACTCAGCATATGTGAAGTGCATGGGACAGTACTTGGTACAAAGTAAACTTCCATGCAGCATGATCAATAACTAGTATTGTAGCTGTGTGACCATGGAAAGCCAGTTCACTCCTGTAGATCTCATTCCCTCCTTCTATTAGTGGAGGTTATCATAATTATATTGCCATATTATGGTGAAGATCAAATAAGACGAGGGAGAGATGGTAAGGTGTAAACACCCCCTCGCAAATATGAGAAAATTATTTTCCTGCTGCAATACAGCAGTTCTTTCTCCCCTGCATGGAAGGTATTTCCCCTTTTTCCCAGGACCTCAGATGTCCTGTCTGTGCACACTGGCCTTTCTAGTGCCCAAACAGGTACCCTCTTGCTCTAGGCCATCGGTCCTTTCCATCCACCACCAGGCCATCATTGGAACCGGGGTGCCAGCTGTGACAACTTTGCCTCACCATCTTATCACCTCAGTTGATTGGCACTTCTTGTATCCACCTCCCACGTGGATACCTAACCCTTCCTCTGCTCCATGTTCATACTTGCCATCCTCATTCATGTCACTATCATTTCTGGCCAGTCTCCTGTAATCCTGCTTCCATGCTTGTCTGATCTAATCCATTTCATCTCCCCAACACAGATGGAGAAATCCTTCAGAAATTCAATTCTAATATGTTATTTCCCAGCTCAAAATCCAACAATGGGTGGTGCCTGGGTGGCTCAGTTGGTTAGGCAACTGCCTTCAGCTCAGGTCATGATCCCGGAGAGCCGGGATCGGGCCCCACATCGGGTGCCCTGCTCGGCAGGAAGCCTGCTTCTCCCTCTCTGACTCCCCCTGCTTGTGTTCCCTCTCTAGCTGTGTTTCTCTCTATCAAATAAAGAAAATCTTTTAAAAAATTTAAAAAAATAAAATAAATAAAATAAATCCAAAAATGGCTTCCCATTCTCATATCCCTTACCAGGACATAGTCTTCCAAGTTCCCTGCCACTTCTCCAATTTTATCCCACATCATTCCAAGAGCAACTTGAATACACTAAGCTCTTCCCTGCCTCAGGACCTTTGTACTTGCTCTTCCTTCCCCCCAGACTCTTTAAATAACTGACCTCTTTGCATCGTACATATCTCAACTCAAATTTCCCCTCCTTAGAAAGACCTTTCCTAACCATCCCAAATGTCCATTTTCATAGCATTTACCTCCTAGAATTACTCTGAAGATTAAATGAGAAATGCCTTTAGAACAGTGCTTGGCACAGAAATACTCATTAAAAGTTGTAAGTCATCATCATGGTCATTATCCTCTACCATAGTAGCCTATTAAGCCGCATGGAAAACACTAAGGAAGGTGTGACGTTTTTGCTTCCATTTCATCTGTCTGTTCCTTCCATGAGGTATAGACCTCGTCTGTTTTGCCTCCCGGTGCCCCCACCTCCCAGGAAACCACCGGTCAGAGAGCAAGTGCTCAAATATTTGTTGAAGGAATGAATGGAAGTGAGTGTCCCTTGCGGTCAAAGGGGTCAAACTGCAGAAACGGCATAAAGACCGTGGGCAGTCTCACCTCTGAGGCCGCCCCACATCTGGCTCCGCCCCACATCTGGCTCCGCGCTGCGCAGGCTCCTAGGGAGAGTTCCCTCGCTCTCCCACCCAGTCCTTCCCCTCCCCCACACTTCCCTCCCTGTTTGTATGCAGCACACCCTTGCTTGTGCGAGAAAAGCAAAAGACCCACAAAACTCTTTTCTTTATCCTCTTTCCAAAAAAAATGGGCCAATTCACAGCTGCAATCTTTGGGAGAATTTCCTGCCTGGGAGTCTGGAAACTGCCAAGAGTGAAAAGCCGCAGCCAGCCAGCGAGGCCTCTGTTGTCGTTGGCCCCAACAAGAACAAAAACAGCCACCACCACCACCACCGCCACAACAAAACAGGCCACGTGTGCACGAGCACACACAAACACGCCCACAGAACCAACCCCACGGACAAGGCTTCAAGGAGAACCTTCCGGGCTGCATGTTCCGGCGGCGAGGCCTATCCCTTGGCATGGGGCCACGGCAGCCCAGTTCCCAGCCCCCCACCATCTGTCATCAGCACTCTGCCTACTGTAAGTGTGCCGACACAGTCCACGGAGGCTAACAAGTAGCAAATGGAGGGGAAGAGCAAACAAAGCCACCAGTCAGCGGGAGAAGGTGCCTATGGTTTTGACACAAACTGACAAAAAGCCGGGAAATTTAAACTGAAAGTTTGCCCTAAAGGCCTTCAGCTGTAAGGGCTGGGCTGGGGGAAAGGGGTGCCCGAGGTGGGCTGGCAGGCTGCAGAGGCTGGTGAGCCAGAGCCAGCCCGGCCAGCTCTCCCCAAGAGCCTGTGACCATGAGACGTTGCGTGGAATCCATTCCCGCCGTGTGTGGGTTGTCCAATAAGGCTTTCTCTTACGAGAAAAAGGGAATCTTTAAAAACAAAAACAAAAACTTCTTTCTAGTAAAATTTCCAAAGTAAACATTTAATCAGGACATGTCATGTAATGCAGATTACTAAATTCTTTATGAAATCATCATTTGGATTAGCAATTATCTAATGATTAAAATTAAGAAGAAATTGTAACCTATTGCAATTATTAATAACCCATCAAGTTGGGATCAATTGTCCTTGCTTTGCTGTTCAGAAGTTGTAGTGTTTTATGTTCTCATTTGAGAGACCTCTGGGGGAAAAAAAATCAAGGTATTTGTCATTTTTCACCGTTGGTAACAAAAACATTTTTTATAAACTGATTTGTCTATTGGAAACTGCAGCAGCAAGAGAACTCAAGCCAGCAAAAATGCCTACAAAAATGTGTCTATGTTTTTGCTTGAGTGACGTGGATTCTGTTTGCACTGGGAAGGATGACTGTCTTGGAGTTTTCATTCCTTGTCATTAAATGCAAGGGCTTTTTCTCTTGAAAATCTTAAAAAGAATGACCCAGGTTACCAGGCATGTTATGACCATTCCACAGGCTTGACACGATTCTCCCTACAGCAGAAATAAAGGCACTGAGGCCCAGAGGGTTTCACATGGTCCCAAGGTGAAATGGTCGATTTCAGAGGTCTTTGGACTTGATACCCTACCATCCTTCTGTCTTAGACAGTAAGATTCTTCTAAGCAGCTGATATCCCTTTGCCCTTATATTTCTTTCCATACAGCCACAAATACTATCAATTATAATTCCCACTTTTCAAAAAATCTTAATTAAGCAAAATTACAGTAAGTTTTAACCAAAGTGCCAGAAATAAAACAGCTTTCATTCTGTTCCCTCATCAGTTAAGTGTTAGTATTCGATCGCTTTTTAATAGTTGATTCCTGAAAAGTAAACTCTGGAAAAGAAGTTTTAAGCCCTAAACAGTTCTGATTGATGGCATAATCGCTTGGCTCATTATCCCTAATCGACAGAGTATACATATATTTACAAATAAAAACACACACCAGATGTATTTTCATCCACAAGGTGATGCTGTCATCTAAAATAGGGAATGTGCACCAGTGTTGAGCATCCATCATTTTTAAGACAGACTCACCACGAAATCGCCCACTTGATGACGCACAGATGAAAGCCTGAATGTGGACAGGTGGCTGTGATACCGCCATGTTTACAAAGAAGGGTGAGATGCTTGAAATGGCACCAGCTCTAATGTCAGGAGAATTAGCTTTGAATGCAGGCTCTGTCATTCCCTAGCTTATACTTTCAAGCCTCAGTGTCTTCATCTGTAAAATGGGAATGATAATAACATCTTCAGAATTGTTTCAAGTAGTAAATGAGATAGTGGTTATGAAAATATTGTATAAACAGTAACTTACTAATATAATTCTCCTTTTTTCCGTATTTCTCCCTTTCTCCATATGTCCTTCTGTTTCTCCCAGACTTATCAGTATTTTATTTATTTTTAAAAAGATTTTATTTATTTGTTTGAGAGAGAAAAAAAACATGAGCACAGGGGAGAGGGGGAGGGAGAAGCAGACTCCCTGCTAAGCAGGGAACGAGACACAAGTCTCAGTCCCAGGACTGATTATAACCTGATCCAAAGGGAGAAACTTAACCAACTGAGAAACCCATATACCCCCTTATCAGTGTTTGAAAAGGAGACATGACAATTCCTACCTTCTACCTTCTCTTCAGAAGGTAAAAGTCAGTTCGAAGGTAGTCTTAGATCTGAGACCAACCTGCCACTCTACATCAAGAGCCCATTTTGACTTTCACCTGTGAAGAGATAAGTACATAGAAATAGCTTTATCCCTTTCCTATGGAATTTAACAGAATTTTCAAATATCCTATGTAAAGCTCTTCTAAGAGCATAGTGAGTGAAATGAATTTCTAAACCATGCTTTACACATGTGTGCGAGTGACCAAAGTAAGTTAATACCTTATATCAATGTCCATAACATTCATTAATTCATTCATGTGTTCATTAAACAGCTGTATTGAGTGTCTACTCTGTATAGGGCATTTTTGCCAAGTGCTAGGATGATAGCAGGAAACACACAGACTCAATGAGGGCAAGTGATACCGTCCCGTCGGGAGAGTTTCTTACCGTGTAAAGAGAGAACTTCTGTTTTTAGAAGTGCTTTCAAATTTTTAGAATATTTGTGAATTTTTAGAAGATTCCATTCTTGTCAAAGAGTCATAAAATGAGATCCTAGGAATCTGGGTCCCTTCTTGACTTTACCAATATTCACGGCCTTGAACAAGTCACTTTCTGGCTTTGGGCAGCTTCTACACTTTCCTGATACGTAAGGGTTTTCAACCACCTCTCACTTTGTTTGCTGAGTTAGTAGCATTACTTCACCAAGAAATATTTCACAAAGGATTAAATAATTTAAGAAAAGCATATGTTCTCCTCTTCTGAATTGTGTTTTAGCAACTAGAGCGTCAGGGCAGGGAGCAAGACAAGGATTTAATCCAACAGGGGACTTTGGATAGGTACAGCAAAATGGACTTAAATGAAAAACAGTTTCCCAAAGCCTTTACCAAGCTAAAGCCTCCATAGGGACCCTCCTGATCCTTCAGGGAAGGCATATCCACCACTGCCCCCCCTCACACCTGTCCCTAAAACAGTGCTGGCCCGTGATAGATATCCATAAGTATTTGCAGAATGAACGGGTGAATGAACCAGCTTATCGTGATAAATAATATCACAACAGAAAATAGTTGCCGTAAAGTAAAATGGCAACTTAGATAACACTTCCCAACTGTTTTGTGAAACCTTTTGAGACTCCCCTTAATAGAAGATCATGATTCTACAGGGCTGCAGTTGGCCACAGCGGCAAAGCCGAGGTCTGTGCCCAAGCAAGCTGATTGCTCCCTGATGCTGGAGAAGATCTCCAAACCCCTCAACGGTATCAATTCATGAATTAAAAGATTGGAGTAGAATTAAAACAGCACTTTCCAGAAGTCTGAGATCTTGGATTCTGATCCTGGCTTTTCCCTAGATAGCCATGTGGCTTTGAGCAAATCCTCTACTTCTCATGACCTGAGTTTTCTCATCTGTAAACAAGAGGTTTAGATTTCTAAGGCTCCTTCCAGGCATAGGAATTTAGGAAGAAAGTGGAAAATTATGCACATGTGGGCATTTCTAAAGTAAAGCTTCACCATCCAAAATGCCTCTGTTAGTTTATTAACCCCATTCCTGTTTTGAGCTTGGAAAATTGGCAAAGCGAGTGCAACTGTTTCAGAAGTTAATGTTGTATTAGATCAACATAGCAAATAGACATTTGCCTAGAGAGTAACACTTTTTGCCAGAAATGGGTTGGCTCTGAAAAACATTGCCCTGAAAAGCCTTATCCAGCTCTGTTTCCTCATACCTCTTCCTTCCCATAACTCAGCCTTCTCCCAAACACCAACAAACAGGGGTTAGAGGTACAAAGCAGGAGGAGTCTCTCCTTAAGGGTCTCAACATTGAGTCACTTCTGCTAATAGTTCAACCATGACCTGGTATGTCAGTTTGGATAATTAATCTTTAGCCTTGATCCTTCATCCTGAGTCTGGGAAAAAATGGAATGATTTATTCATGCATTCATTCCCAAGTACTTATTGAGTCCCTAGGGAGTGCCATTCCCCCCAACTCATTTTGGACTCATGTACTGGCCCTCTCACCCCATGCCACCACGCTGTCCTCACCCACATATTGCTCAACTCACTTCCTTCCCTCGCACCCCTCCTGCTAGCTGTTTCACAAGAGGAAACTCTGGCTACATTTTATTGATCTGACTGAGAAAGTCTAGAACCATCAACATTTCCAAGACCTGGCTAATATCATTTCTTTGGACCAAGTGAGTTAGGCCCGCCACCCACAAGGAAAGGCAGGGCAGATGGAGCAGAACCCCAGTAGGTATCTAGCCACAGACTAAGGATTATGGTTGCATTTCTTCAGAGACTATAGACTGCCTGCCAGCTCACAGTGACTAGGATTCATTACCTGGAATGTAACTATTATGATCCTGCAGGTAAAGATGCAGACACATTACGGTTTTCTAATTGGCATTACTATTATGAGCCTGTAGGATCCCCGGAGCCATTAATACCTCAGTCCTCTCAGAACACCATCACCCCCATCAGGAATTAGAGCCCAGACCCTGAACTCTGGTCCAGTAACTGAGACCCTGTTGTCCATCCTTGCTTCCTAGCTCTGTGCTCATCCCTCAGAAACCCTGTTAAGATGTTCTTAGGTCCTTTATTCTGTTTGCTTTTTGCCTTGTTATCTGCTACCGTGTTCAGGGGCTGCCAGTGGAAGTTAGCTAAAACTGGTGAGTGTCATAGCCACGGTGGCAGAGCTCACATGGGTAGTGACCAACCTCAGGTTCAACCAAGGAGGTCTACAAGCCATCTATCTGGGTGAAATGAAGTCTTACAGAAGGAAGTTCAGGTGTGACTGCAATGCCCACTGTAAGGTCCAGAGGGCAAAGCAAGGGTGGAAACAGAAGAATGAGTGCTGAGGTTAGCAGCAGGTGGCTCCACAGCAAAAGAGGGCAAGCATCAATAAATAATTCAGAGTAAGTGGCTGAGAGCTAAAACTGTGGACATGGGTGAAAGCCATCCTCTTAAGAAACCATCAGGCACACAGGGTAAGCAGAGAAGCTTGCAGGAGGCCATGAGAGCTAGAGGTGCATATGCTTTGGGCCTCACTTTCATGCTGGACTGAACTTCTTTGTAGCATCCGTGGATATGGCCCAGCCTCAGAGAGGGACCCATCCAGGCTACCACATCTCACTGCCATTTATTACCCTGAGCCAGACTAAATCTTCCCTTATTTCATGTGGATCATATGTTCATTCTGAATTATTTCACTTTCTATGAAATGAAATTGAAAATAATGATTAGAAACTTTAAGTTTGAAGAGACTGTATATTGATTGGTTCTGTGGGGGGGGAAGTATTTTCATCTAAGAATGCATGTTAGAGAAACCAACTTAATTTCATGGGCTTGTTCTAAGTGAACAATAGGGAACTCAAAGATCATTTGCCTCCCACCATCCTTTTATAAATGAGAGGGGGGAGAGGGGTGCAGGGAGGAGGGCAGTGAAAAAACTTACACCTCGCCCCAGATCTCACAGGTAGCAAATGTTGCTGTTACAAGTGTTTGTTTCTAACGGCTCCAGGATAGGCAGCACATGGCCTAACAGTCTTGTTTCTCTGGTTTGCATGGGCAAACTGGCCAGGGGTCGTTGTTTCCAGGGATGTTTGTGCAAAAAGTGTATCCTCCAGGCCCAAACATAGACTCTGCAAGATCAAAGATGGAGCTAAAGGAGAATGTACCACACAGAAAACCAAATCAGCCCAGAAGATTTTGCCTCCATAGGGATTCATCAGAGCTCCAGCTGCCTCTTGGTCAACGAGAGAGCCCGAACCTCTGCCAAAAGCCACACCCCAAAGAGACAGCAACCCCATTACCTGCGTACAACCATGACGTAAAGCGGGTGAAATAATACCATTTGGTTGAGGGGCTTTGCCAGTTTGTGCCTTAACGTTCTCCATGCTTTGGTTTCTTCTTCCATCCCCTCAGCTGCACAGAACCATAATGCAATTTTGTAGAAACTAAGCAAAAAGGAATACATTAGTCTAGTTGCTTGGAACTGCTGCCAAAGGAACAGTATCTTCGACTGATTGCCAGCCAAGTCCCTTATGAGATTGTGTAGACTCTTACAATATTGCTCAGGGAGCAAAACAAAGAGGAAGAGAAAAGAAGGGTCGTGCTTATTATAATTTATAGTACATGGTTATGGGAAGCTTCTTATGTTACCAGAAAGCTGGTGTCTGGGGTTTTCCTCTTCCCCAAAGGAGCTGAAAATGGGAAGGGGGAAGGGAGGGTTATCTTACCAACTTTTTGCAGCCAAAATCATGAGGGCCAAAATTCCTTCCTAGAAATGTCAGTGGCAAGAGTCAGACAATTACCACCAGTTCAACAACTACCCACCCCCATCATTAACATCATCCCTGCCCTTCAACAGTAATGTCACTCCACCCATCCCCCTGAGGAGCAGAAAGTCTCAGAACCTCTTGCCTTAAGAGCCATTCTGACTGAGGAGGCATTGTGGACGGAAACCCCTGTGTTAAATATTTGTTAGAGGATTAGGGCACCTTGGCTGCTGGTTTCTGATGAGTTTTATTCTCCTTGTTCTTCATCTTGAAGAATGATGGGGTTTCAAGTGTTCCAGTTAAAACTACCTGTAGGGAAGGAAAACAAGTGGGATGGTGTGTTAACCAGTCCTCTCCAAGAGTTATGACTTCTACAAACCTCCGTGGATTGCATTCTCTCATTAAGTCAGTGTCTTAGCCAAACAGAATGTAATGCCAGGAGTCATGATGCTCATCAATAATGGCTTCATTCCTGCCTGCTCTCTCTATGGGTTCCATGACCCAGAAGCTTGAGGTAACTTAATGGCTATTCCTGAAGAAATTGCCTTGACAGCAGGAAGCCTCTCGTGTTCATCTTTGACTCCCTATTCCACAACCTAGCTCATGGTACACAGTGTTGCATGAATGTCACTGTGAAACAGAAGGGAAAGGAGGGGTGACCACTTCTTTTTGCTTGTTAGCTCAACAGCTCATGAACTAGAAAGGAACATGTTATCCAACCCATACCCCAGCCTATACACATACAGGTTGTTTCTACCAAACTGGTCAATAGTAATGAGCATTCTTGTATGACATAGTTGCTTTGGAGAAAGAAACCAAGGAAAAAAGATGCTGACTCTGCACAGGCAAATGTCATAAGGAAGATGCACTGATGACTATTTTACTACTGACCTACGGACTTCCAGGTGGCCTAACTGACTCCACTAATTGTCTACTCTCCGATGATGACTTTGCTGCCAGAAGATCCATCCATAGGACCTTCACGGAGTCTGGTCCATGCCTGTCAGACCTGGGGCCCTCATCACCTACATGAAGCACCTTCAAGAGCAAATGTAAGATTATCCCAATTCCCTACCCCCTAGCTTTCACCCAAGGAAACAAAAAGGCCAAAGATTGATATAATTATCTTATTATTATAAAGATACCTTTGAACCCAGGTTTGTTCATAGATTTCTAGATGTTAACTTTTGTTAATAACAAATATTTGATGCATGTCATGTTTTCACTCTTTTCTCAACTCCTTTGACACACCTGTGGTGAGATGGTGAGTCTCATAAGTAGAAGTCTGCCCTTCACATTCTTCTCCCTTTCCATCTTCCTTCTACCCAGCTTGGGAGACTTGGCTCTGCTTTCCTTTCCTGTTCTGGCAGGCTTCCTACCTCTTGGAATATTTGATAGATTATTGTCATTTCCCTCGCTCCAATTTCAGCACTTCCTAAAAATTTTGGCTCAGACTCACTTTCCGGTTCTTTTGCTCCTGTTGCTTTCAGTGTGATTCTTTTCTCCCCCAGAAGCCCCCTTCCTCTCACCCTCTGCACACCCCCGGACCTATCCACTCAGGACCCGAACCTAATCACCAGTGGGGGCAGGTACCCCCAGGGCCTGAGGTTACCTCAACGACAGGGTTTGGATACTGAAGATGCCACGGGACAACTGATCTTTTGAATTCCATATTCAAATCTCAGGAGTGAAGGGGACTTGAAAGTTCATCCATGCCTCCGCCTCTGATTACACCAAAATATTAGCCATTAAGGAAAGATTAGCATTCCATGGCGTCCTCGGGGATCTCTGAAGTGGATTCCTTTGCCTCTCTTAGTAATGCATTCCAGAGGCACATAGCACACAGAGAGATTTTCCTCATGCCGAACCTAAATCCTGCTGGAAGCAATTTAAACCAGTCCCCTTTGGCCTGTCTTTGTGTGGAAGAAGAGAAAAGCTCTTTGCCACTGCCCTTGCAGGGTCCCTTCACGGATGCCTGGGCTCCCACAGGCGCTGCGTTTACTGATTGAAATGAGAGCAGAGCCGGGGCTGGGCAGCAGGAGGAGAGAGAGGTCACTGAGAGATGCTGGCCTTCCGCTCTCTGGTCAAGCTCTCCGAAGAAGCACCGAGGGCTCTAGGCCCCGGGTTTAACCCAGCTCCGGCTTCTCATTTTCCTCGGTTAAGTCTCGGTCCCCTTTCACCGCCTCGTGACCTACTTTCATCTCCAGAGCAGTGCTCCCCTTGAAGCGTGTAGATAACATGCAGCCCGACACAGGGTGAGGCAGCCGGGCTGCCCGACCGCTCTGACCTTTTCCTTCATCTCCCGAGTAACGTGAGGGACGGAATAAAGACGATCAGGTTTTCTGCTGGCCAAACCTGCTTTTCTTTCCTGGCAAAAGGATACTAGGAGACAAAGTATATTCTTCCACCCAAGACAGTAAATAAAAGAAGGAATGCTGTGGGTGTATAGGACGTTTGGAACATTTCATTTCTGTAATTGTGCATTCTGAGCTAAGAGTCACCACAAAAGACCAGTCTTTGGAAATTGAGGGGGTTTGTGGTTGTATCTTGGGGCTTGCTGGGCAGCCAGGATTCTGTTTCCATTTTTCCCATTAGTCCTCAAGTTCTAGCCGAGGCCCCCAAGATCCTGGGGCATCTGACCCGAGTTGGCTGCCAACATTTTCCCATGAGCACTGGAATGTGTCTTGGCTGGGCACATGTCTTTGCAAGGTGTTTATAAAGTTGCTTGATCCTTTTTTCCACCTGGTATGCTTCCTGGACTCGAAGGTTTAGGGAACAAAGAAGGGAAATAAATTTGCACCCTACTCTCCTCTCTGAGCATCTTCGGTAGAACTTTTGATTTTTAAAACTCTCTTAGTCTCTTCATTTTTGTTTCCTTTTTCTCTTTTTCCCCTCTTTGGTGTCTCTGTTTACACAGTTTAGAGATTGGGAAGATTTGGGTAGTTTTCCAGCTGCTTATGCACAAGTGTAATTGAGTCATTTATTTTTAGTGATGTCAAGACTTCGAGAACAGATATAAAAGGAACATTGCACACTGACTAACTAAAATGTAAGAGAGTCCTCATTTGGAGGATGAAGACACAGTGGATGTGATTATTTTCAATTTGGAGGCTCTTCACTCCTCATTTCAAAACCATATTTGGAACACAGTTTATTTTATTTTCAGCTAGGAGGGTCTCCAGTCTCAAGTGAAGTTCTATGCCCTTCCAGGGTTGACGATTAATTGGCAGCTCCCTTACAGAGGGGCCTCACCGTGCCTGCCATTTCCTCCTCCTTTAAGCAAGAGGGCCCTGCCTGGATTATTTCCTGGATGGAAAAGATGAGGCTTAAATTAAACACCTGTGAGACATCCTGAGATCCTCCCAGGGAAAGGGCACTGGAATATCATCTGTCATTTAAAACAAAACAATCAAATAGATGCAGTAACTATGTGTTTGATGACCAGCGCATTCCAAGTAGATTGAGTTCTCTTTTCCTATGCACTTACATTTATTTTGGGTGTAAATCAAACTTGGGGCTGGAGAAGTATCACTTGTTCTTTGCATAGCTGTCACAAATTATAAATGGTATTGACACAGACATTCTTTACCTTTATTCTTCTGTCCTCCTCCCTCAACTCCTCCCCTTGAAAAGATATAAGACAACTCCTCAATCAGCACAATATAAAGGAGTGTATTTGAAAATAAATATCTAATTCGTGAAACTAGTTACTATTGAGTGCACATTATACTCTAGGCCCTATTCCAGGTATTGCACATATCAGAAAGGTATCTATTACCTCAATTTATAGATAAAGAAGGAGATGAACAAAGATGTTGAATAACTTCTGGGTTGTGCTATGAACCCGGAGAGTCCCACTCCAGTGTCTCTTTATTTGTACTCCCAGTATTGCATGCCTCTCACAACAGGGGGCACACAAATGGGAGAAACATGTGCAGGATAGATGGCGAGAGGTATTATTTTTATTATATAAAGAACTCTGGTGAAACAATAAGGAAAAAAGCCACATACCTTGGTAGAAAAGGGGGCAAAGGACAACAATGGACAACTCTCACATATAAAAACCTTCACATGGCTGATACATTGTTTCAATATTAGATCATATTAAAATCAACAAAAAATAAATTCAAAGAATGATATCCTTTTTTTCCAATTAGAGAAATTAAGATTATAAGATAAAAGAAGGCTACGTGGTGTTGACAGTGGTGGGGGAGCAGCCAGCCACCCTCAAACATAGCTGGTGTGGGGTGCACTTGTTGCAACACTTATGGAAAGCAAATTTTCAGTATTAATGAAAATCTTAAAATAGGTTTAGTAATTCCACTCCTGGAGATTTATTCTATGTAAATAAAAAGGAGCACAAGCCTTCATATATAAAGATAGCAACTTCAGCATAAAATAACAACACATTTATATTCGAGAATACCAAACCATTATCCAAAATCAGGCTCTTAAGGACAAGTAATAAAAATTGAAAATCTCATAATATATTATTAATTAAAAGGGAAGTTTATATAACAGCATGTACAATCGATTGTAACATTATGAAAGTATATCTGTGCATAAAAGAAATACTGGAAGACCAGAAAGCTAACACGTGTTATTTCTAAGGATAAAACTACTCATGATTCTTTCTTCTACATTGTCCTTCAATGAAAATGTATTATTTTATCTCAAAAAAATTTATAAATTGTAGCATTGGAGTAAACATACGAAAATAGGGATGTGTGCAAATAATCTATAATGAATAATCTCTTGCAAATCACACATGGGCATTGACTTTAATTCTGAGAGTCCTGGCAGATAAAGCAAAAAGAGAAATAAATCTCATATGATTTTTTTTATTTTTATTTATTTATTTATTTTTAAAGATTTTATTTATTTGACAGAGAGAAACACAGCCAGAGAGGGAACACAAGCAGGGGGAGTGAGAGAGGGAGAAGCAGGCTTCCCACTAAGCAGGGAGCCCGATGTGGGGCTCGATCCCGGGTCTCCAGGATCATGACCTGAGCTGAAGGCAGTCGCTTAACCAACTGAGCCACCCAGATGCCCCATATGACTTTTTTTAATAGAATAAAATTCAGCATTCAAAAACTTTTTTCCTGATTTTTAAATTCAAAGAGGGTCTTATTGGCTATATGTATTTTTTAGATTTTATTAACTTAATGAGAGAGAGCATGCATGTGCACGATTGGGGGGAAGGGCAGAGGAAGAAAGTGGGGAGAAAGAATCTCCAGCAGATTCTATGCTTAGTGTGGAGCCAGTCTCTGGACTCAATCCCACAACCCTGAGATCAAGAGTGGGATACTTAACTGAGCCACCCAGGTGCCCCTGGCTATATTTATAAGAGACATTGGGTATCACTGGGCAATGCCTTCCTGTTGCATTTGTGAAAGACACAGAAACTGTGCAAATGAACAGCCTTATAGTGGCCATCTAAAAAAACAATCACTGAGGAAACAAGAGTAACTCAGAGAAAAAAAAATTTTAAGGAAGTAAAATGAGATAATGAACATATTTTCACCTGGAATGCCTAACCTCTAAATACAAAGATAGATCTCTGAAAACTCTGAGGAACAGTTAGGTTGAAGGAACAATGTTTTCTCCGCAGAGTTGTTTAGAGTAGACAGTGTTGTTAATGCAATAAACAACATTGTCAACATATAAACAACTCCCAAGTTTAGTGAAATATAAATTATATTAATTTGGATCTCATAGAATTCTTGGTCAAAAATAAAAATTTCTCCAGAATATAGAATTAGCTTCAGATTCAAGTGAAGAAGGCGAGATTTAAAGAGATTTGTGAAAATCCTTCTCCCTATTTAAAAATATTTACTCTATAAGTCTTACTATAAAGATGGAACATCAAAAAATAATAAAATTGTCAAACATTAAAAAGCCTTTAGGGTTTCTGTCATCCAGAGGTGACTAACTTCGGTGACGGGCATGAACTTCTTTGGAAATCTAATGAAAGTTATGGAGTTGGAGTCTCTTTCCAGCAACACACACACGTATACCGGGCTTTGCATAACACTGAAGAGGTTCGGACTGCCCTCCCATTCACCCATAGCTCCCTAGGATATGAGCACCTGAGCTAGTTCAACCTTGTTTTTCTGCATTCTGCCTAAGCGAATACTAGTTCTTATTTTTGCCAGATTAGGTCTTTCCAGGTGAGTGAAGTAGCTTGCCCAAGATTGTAAGACCAACCCTCAGGAGAGCAGGTCTTCTTTCCCCCACACTGCTTAGATTTTAAAACTACCTTCGTGTCCCACAGCCCCGGTTAAAAGAGAAATCTGTGTCCCACACATCTACAGAAACCCCGTGGAAGATTGAGGAATCACCTGGGAATACAACAAGAAGAAGACACGTGGAGTAAAGTTAGTCTCACAGGGATATGCCAGGTCACCAACAGCATGGTTTTTCAATGGACCAGCTTTCATGAGAGCATCATATCCATTTTCAACGGTTCTTATTTAGTACATCCTGGACTATCTTCTGATTTTGGTCAAAACATCTGAAAGCCAAACATTATGTCTGGCTCTGGTTTTAGAGCAGCAGAAACCAAAGTTCTCCAGCAACCGTGGTAGTAAGAGAGACAATGTCCCTGGAAATAGAGGGGCCCGCCATAAACATCAACATCACCAAAGCCCATCAACGTGTTTTCATGATAGTAAATAATCATTATTTTCTTTATTCGCCAGGAGGAGTCTGTGATTCATGAGGAAAGGCGAATTGTAAGATGCTTTGGTGTCTGAGAATACAGGCAGGACATTTATCCTCTCCTGTGACTTAACCCAAACAAGTGCATTGATTATTCCTGTCAATCGACTTGCATGGTTAGGTCTGTACACTGGTTTTGGCCGGAAAGTCCCTCTTAAGTCCTCTGTTTGTTGGAGTGCTACCCACGCTCTTAGGTCCATTTCACATTTCACCCTGTCCAGAGGGATCTTCCTGATTAACCCAGCCCACACTCATATTAGCCTTCTTAGCAGTCCTTGCAGTGCTTTGATTAGGACATAATTCAACAACACTTGCTTCCATCCTGCTTCATTGATATTACTAACTGCTTCATGAATCTTGTTTCCCTAACCAGATTATAAGTTATTCAAAGGCAAGAATCATGTTTCCCCTGCTGGTTCCTACTGAGCACACTGCAGGTATTCAAAAACTGTTTGTTGATTGACCGATTAAAATGAGGAAACAGCCACCCTCCCGCCTGAATCCAGTCCAGCGGCATTCTGCTAAGAACAGCGAGCTTTCCTGCTGTTCTTGAGCAAGCCCTGCGGATGCCCTGCGGATGCCCTGCGGATGCCCCTCGATCCAGCTCCAAATGCCAACTCTCCTGCAGCAGCCCCACTAACAGAAAAGTTCTGAGAACTCCTTGTCAAACCAAATAGCCTGGTACCTCGGTGGAGAGGAACACCTTACAGAGACCCAGAAGGATAGTTCCCCCTCCCCAGTAAGAGGAATGTTTTAACACAAAGTTATATTTTGAATAGTTATCCTACCACCCTCTTTCCTTGAAATCTAAGAAAGTCAGTGGAAATTCTGAGAGCAATACATGAAGAAGAACCTTAAACATCATTTGAATCAAACTGAGGGCCCCCTATATAATGGAATACCATATGGCCATTCAAAAGAATAAGATCCAAATATACAGATTCCTATAGAATGATGTCTAAAAGATAGCTTTATGTGGAAAATAAAACAAGTTGTACATAAACGTTGATTTCATTTGTGTGAAAATGGGTGTATGCATGCCCATAATATGTGCATACATATATGTTATATATGCATAGAAAATATATGGAAATATTCGTGAAAAAAAGTGTCTGTCAATCATGATTCTCTCTGGAAGTAGGATTTGAAAACTGGAAGCAGAGGGAAAACTAGAACTTCACATTTTACTTTGGACGATTTGGCAATTATTTTTAGATTTTTGCAGTAAGCATTACTTTATTTATGTCATTGTAGAGTTAGCGTTTTTTAATTTTCCCAAAAGTCACCAGTTCAACAATGTGACCTCACCTGCCTCTCAGCACTCCCCTTTATGCTCTGGGCTCCCACCATCCACCACCAGCAGCACCGCTATGCTCTTTCGCCAGTGCTCTCTCCTCTCTCAGGAATTACCACCCCTCTCTTATTTCCCTGTGGAACCCCCACATGTTCTTCAAGAGCCACCCAAAGCCTCGCCTCCTCCCTCAGGCCCCCAGGAGGCATTCAATGCTATTACTTCTGTGCACTCAGAGCACTTACGTGCATCTCTGCTAGGACATGTACAAAACTGTATTTTTAAAAATGACATTGGTCTCCCCAACTACAGTGAGCTCTTTCAGACTGGGATCCTTCCAGATTTTCTACATTTTTGGGTCTCTAGCACCTTGAGTAGTGCCTAGGACCCAGTAAGCACTTACTGGGTCCACAGAAATGCTTAATGAATGCAAAACCTGCAAATCTAAATTCTGAATACACCCCCAAATATTCCAAATGTCTAAACAATTTGGGGGGACAATCCCCTTGCTGGAATCCTCAATAAGACATCTTTGCCTCCTAAGCCAAAAGACAAAACCCCCATTTGTATCCTGTAGATTGCCTCCAGATAATGATTTGATGTCACAATCTACTATAGGTCAGCCCAAGGCAACCCCTTTGATTGAATTAAAGAAATATAATCAAAATACAGTCTCTCACATAACACATCACACAGACGATTCCAGGCAGACCTTAAGTAGTGGCTTCTTGGTTCAGCGTAACATAAATTAGGGCATAGTTTCCATTAAGTCCATATGTAACAAATTTTCTTTCCATGTCCTTATTCAATGGCTGATCTGATTTGAATGCCCTCCCTGTTCACAGTTACATGTCACCTCTGAGAGCTTCATGACCACCAACTTCCACTAACATTTACCACATAGAAAAATGGATTCCAGGAACCTCCCCACTGTGCCTTTAACACAACATAAAATAGTCTGAAATAAAAATAGTAACTCCAATACATTATAGAAACGATCCCACCATACCTTATATTAAATTATCTGGTTGGTAGTCAGGCTTCAGCTAACATGTGTCCCGTGTTCTGTAAAATCTATACATGGTTCTCTAGTTCCATAGGAACTTTTGCTCTTGTCCTGAGGAATAAGCTAATGGTATTTTAACAAATAATTTAATTTAAACTTGTCACACCAAGCAAGAAACAAAACAATGGCAACAACCAAATAACAGCTCCAAGAGGTGGGAATAATAAACCTTATTTTATTAAGGAGGACACCGACGACCAAACCAGATAGACAATTTGTCTGGAGTCACACAGTCACTGAGTGGCAGAGCGCGGATGAGCGCCAAATCACGTGACTCCATTCCCTTGGCTTTTCCCATTAAGCCATATGGCTTCCTCCGGAAAGACATGTATACATCCAATTCCAAACTGGAGAACTTTCATAGTCATTAAGACACCAAAAATGGAGGATTTATTTGCGTTATAGCCGCCACTAATTTTCCTCCCTTTTTTTTTGTCTGCGACTAATCCTTATGTTTATCTCTTTGTTAAACACTTGATGAGCACCTTCTATTTACCCAACATTATGGCAAGCCCTTGGAATGAACCCCAAAAGATAAATATGTGTTTCTGTGTCCCCAAGTTAAATTCATTGATTATTGGGTGATTATAACTCCTTGACAATAGGCCATGTTTATCTCAACAGAGCCATTTTCCTATAAAAAGAATAATTGATATGGATATCTGCAGCCAACATATTTGAGGATTTACTATTGTCTAGGCATTGTTCTGAGATGAACTCAATAACTCCATAAGTTTGATGACTTTTACTAATCCCATTTCACAAATAAGGAAACTGAGGTTCAGATAAATGTGTTATCCAAATTCAGAGAGCTAAGAAATGGCAAAGCCAAGATTAAAACTCAGAGAGTATGAATACAGAATTTAACCAGTATTTTACACAATCTCTCAATTTAATATATTGAACACTTAACTCTTGGGTCACCAACCAAGATGAACAGTAACTTCTGTCCTCTGGGAATTAGTGCAAAAAGCAAACAAGGACACAGCTAGCACAATACGGAGTGATAAGGGGTGGTGGTAACAGTGGGTGCAGGGAGCTCTAGGAGCACAGGGAAGGCAGTCCCAATAGCATTTACAATAGCCCATCTGCTTTCCTCATGTAGACATAGCCTAGGTATCTTCTGCTAGGTGTTAGCCTTCATTCAGTGTCCAGAGACCTGGGTATTCCTATCTCTCAGAAATGAAGCAAAAACTTAAAAGACCACATGTAAATCTGGTCCTGATTGTTCCACTATTCTCCAGGGCAGAACAAGGAAAATTTTCCCTTTCTTGGCACCCCTCAGGTACCTTGATCACTGATCAGATGACAATTGGGGATCCTAGAAGAAAGAAAGGAGAGGGTCCCATGATTACAGTAATGTGAGTACACTCCAGTAAACCATCTGCCATGGTGTATTAGACACACAGATTGGTTTTAGTTTGCTGCAATTATAAATAATGTTGGAATGAACATTTTTATAGTTGCATTTTCTCAACACTTCTGACTCTTTCCTAGAAAAGATCCCACAGCAGAATTACTCATTCAGAGTATATTCTCTTTTTGAACTCTTAAACCACATGGCAAAAACAAGGGGGGGATGAACTTCCCAAAAAGTAGTAATGAATTACATCCCTCTGACAATATTTGCAAGTGCTTATTCTATCACTCTTTTCTTAACATTATTACACCTTTTTAAACGTCATTATTTTGTTAGAAAAAATGCAAGTTCTTATTTTAATTTTCATTTTTAGAATACCAGTGCAGTTGATTATGTTTGATAAGTGTACTAATCAGCAGTATTAACTGAGATCATATATGTAAACCTAGTAGATCCTCAATAAAGAGAGATTGTGTTGTTGTTGTTGTTGGTTATGAGTTTGGACAAAATTGGTTTCTGGCTCTGTATATTTCTTCTTATAATTTTAAACTCACTTATTTTTCTCATTACTCTATTGAAGTTTCAGTGATTTCTTTTTAATGAGTTGTATATGTTTTTTATATATTAAGTATACCAACCCTTTGGTTTAAAGAAACATTCTTGTTTTAAAGGATTGTTGTAATCTATGGAGTAATGCTATATAAAGGCATGATTTACAAATATAACACGTAATGAGGAAATAGAAACTTAAAATTCAATATATGTTTTTTCTTTTTTTGGTAAAATTTATATATAGTAATGCACAAATCTTTACTGTATCATTTGATGAATTTAGTTTTATTTTGAGAGAGAGAGAGATCATGAGCGGAAAAGGGCAGAAGGAGAGGGAGAGAGAGAATCTCAAGCAGGCTCTATGGTCAGCACAGAGCCTGATGGAGGATTCAATATTACAACCCCAACTCCGAGATCATGATCTGAGCCAAAATCAAGAGTTGAAGCCTTCATCGATTAAACCACCCAGGTGACCCTCATTTGATGAATTTTGGCTAATGCATATATCTATGTAACATAAACCCTTATGAAGATACAAAATATTGTCATCACTCTAGAAAGTTCTCTTGTGCCCATTCCTAGTCAGTTCTGCCATTATCCCAATTTACCCTCCAAAGGAAACCTCTGTTCTGGTTTTTCCAACCTAGATTAATTTTGTTGGTTCCAGAGATTTATATAAATGGAATCATACAAAATATGCTTTTTTAAAGTCTGGTTTCTTTCACTTAGTATAATGCTTTTGAGATTAATCCTTGTTTTACATGTATCAATAGTTTGTTTCTCTTCAACAAATGGCGTTGGGAAAACTGGACAGCTACATGCAAAAGAATGAAACTAAACCACTTTCTTATGCCTCACACAAAAATATACTCAAAGTAGATTAAGACCTAAATGTGAGATCTGAAACAATAAAAATCCTAGGAGAGGGCTGAGGCAATAATTTTTTCTAGATATGTCTCCTGAGGCAAGGGAAACAAAAGCAAAAATAAACTATTGGGACTACACCAAAATGAAAATCTTCTACACAGTGAACAAAACTAAAAGACAGCCTACTGAATGAGAGAAAATATTTGCAAATGACGTAGCTAATAAATGGCTAGTATCCAAAATACATAAAGAACTTAAACAACTCAATACCAAAAAATCAAATAATCCAATTAAAAATGGGGAAAAAAAACACAAATAGACATTTCTTCCAAGAAAACATACAGATGGCCAAGTAGACACATGAAAAGGTGCTCAATATCACTAAGCATCAGGGAAGTGCAAATCATAACCACAGTGAGGTATCTCTTCACACCTGTCAGAATAGCTAAAATCAAAACTACAAGAACCAAGTGTCGGTGAGGATGTGGAGAAAAAGGAATTCTTATGCACTCTTCATGGAAATGCAAACTGGTACAGCCACTGTGGAAACAGTATTGGACGTTTGTCAAAAAATTAAAAACAGAATTACCATATGATCCAGTAATTTTGCTACTGGTTATTTACCCAAAGAACATGAAAACACTAATTCAAAAAGATATATGCACCCTATGTTTATTGCAGCATTATTTACAATAGCCGAACTGTGGCAGCAACCCAAGTGTCCTACTGATAGATGAATGGGTAAAGATGTAATAATATATTTATATGTATATATGATATATATACACATACATATGTTTATATGTATATATACATATATAGATAGATGAACGGGTAAAGATGTAATATAGATATTTATATATAAGTATATATACACATATATATGTGTATATATTAATATATATTTATATTTATATGTGTGTTGGGTGATATGTATCTTAGATATATAGATATATATCTTAGAATATTATATACCATGGAATAGGAATGGAGAAAGATGTGATAGATAGATAGATAGATAGATAGATAGATAGATAGATAGATAGATATTATGGAATATTAGCCATTAAAAAATGAAATCTTGCCATTTATAACAACAGGGATGGATCTAGACAGTATTATGTTAGGTGAAATAAGTCAGTCCGAAAAAGACAAATATCATGCTTTTACTCATATGTGGAATTTAAGAAACAAAACAAAGAAAGAAAAGAGAAAAGCCAAAAGCAGACTCTTAACTATAGAGAACAAAGTGATGGCTACCAGAGGGGTGCGTGAAACAGATGATGGGGATTAAGAGTACACTTATCATGATGAGCCCTGAGTGATGTACGAAGTTGTTGAATCACTGTATCGTACTCCTGAAACTATGTAATACTGTTACTCATACTGAAATTAAATTTTTTTAAATTTAATTTAAAAAATGGTTTGTTCCTTTTTATTGCTGACTATCCATTCATCTGTTGATGGCTATTTGAGCTGTTTCTGGTTTTTTACTATTATGAAGGAAGATGTGATGCATATTTTTGTACTAGTAATTTTGTAAACAAATATTGATTTTCTCCTGGGTACCATAGGTAGGATAGAACTGCTGAGTCAGAGTTAGGTGTATAAGTGTTTTAATAAGTATCTTCCAGATCTTCTTCCATAGTGGATATACCTACTCTCTCTTTTTTAACAACACAAGAAAATGTTGACAATGTATTATGACGTTATTTAAAAATGGCAATTTAACTCTATCATCTATGCATGATGGTTTGCAAATGACTTTCACTTTCTTCTTTGTATTTTTCTGCTTTTTTCAAATTTGTCACATTATGTATGTATTACTTTAAGACCATATTACTGTGCTCACTTCAGCAGCACATATAAGAAGACAATATTACTTTGTTTTTTTTAAAAAAAAAAAAGGAAAAAGAAATATCCATAAACCACCTAATCAAAATACTCTCCTCTATTTATAAAGGTCAAGAGAGACAGAGAATTAATCACGAACCCAGTTGTCCAGAGAAGAAAATAATCTATTCGTGGCAGTCTGAAAAAGCAAGAAGTTGTGCAGTAAGGGCCACCCACAACTCACAAAACTATTCATTTGTACAAGTCTTTTCTTAAATTCTTGACTCTGTGGTTAAGAAGAAGGACTTCCCTTCTCCTGCCCTTATTTATTTTTCATGTTTGCAGAGGACTTTGTCACATAACCTTGTTAGGTCGACATTGTGTTCCAGAGCTTTTTGCCTAGACCAGAGGCACTAGGCACTGTGTCTTATTACTCTGAGGCAAGAATATAATAGGTGTTCAATGTGTTTGTGAAATGACTGACACCACATGGAAAGTGCATTTGACATGGTGGCCATTGTCTAAAACACAGTCGAGTCATTAATACCAATAATGGGGAAATTTAAGATACACTAAGATGTTTTGCAAAGCATGAAAAAAAATCCCCCATTACACATTACATGGAATACAACTCTCACCAGAAGCACACAGGAGCTACTTAAACTTAAGCAGCTGCTTGAAAGGCATTTTCAGTGTGATTCTTATGTATCACCCAACAGAAACTCAGATTACAAGGAGTAACTTTTCCCTCAACCAGTAGAATCAAAAAACTTTAAGTAGACTATATAACATTTCTCAAATAAAAGGAAGAACTCCCACTTCTGGAACACTTATGCATTAGGTCTTTAGAGGGGAGTTTATGCATAATACCTCATTTATTCTTTTTCTTAATTGCCATATAGCTAACATGCAGTGTTGTATTAGTTTCCGGTATACAATATAGTGATTCAACAATTCTATACTGTATTCAGTGCTCACTCATCCTGATAAGTGTACTCTTAATTGCCTTCATCTAATATTTCATTTATTCTTTACAGAAACTCTGCAGAGTAGAGGGTGAACAACGTCACACGGTATAGTCATTTACCCCAGTCCACATACCCAGTAAGAGGCAGAGTTAGGATTTGAGTTCAGGTCTGTGGAGTCGAATGTCCCAAGATGCAACTAATCTGTGCGATATTAGAACCAAAGCACCTAAAAAGCTTAGGTTGCAGACTGCAGAAGCAACACCCTTTGGAGATGATCTGGAATGAAACATCAACTGATTACTAGATCACAAAGATGTTCAGCCTGCTGCCCAGTCTCAGTGGAAGTATGAGCTGAGGCAAGGAAGAGGTTTGTCTCCCAGAACAGGGTACATACTTTTTCTGAGGTGCCCCTAGGGCAGGATGTCCATGTAAGGATCCCAAAGCTTACTTCTACTTCTTTTTTTTTTTTTTTTTAAGATTTTATTTATTTGACAGAGAGAAACACAGCCAGAGAGGGAACACAAGCAGGGGGAGTGAGAGAGGAGAAGCAGGCTTCCCGCTAAGCAGGGAGCCCGATGTGGGACTCGATCCCCGGTCTCCGGGATCATGACCTGAGCCGAAGGCAGTCGCTTAACCAACTGAGCCACCCAGGCGCCCCGGTTTACTTCTACTTCTAAGTGGAATGCTGTAATGTCAGAAAGTTTTGAAACAGAAATAATGTGGTAATAAGAATGCTGACTCTAAAGAAAAAGAGAAAAAGAAAAGAAAAAAGAAAAGAGACTGACTCTAGAACCAGAATCCTAGCTTTGTTTCTTACTAACAATATGACCCAGGACACATTGTATAACCCCCCTAGGGCTTAGTTTCTTCACTAATAAAAATGAGAATGAGAATTGTAGCTGCTTTATATAGTTGCATGGTGAAGATTAAGGGAGTAAATCCATGTAAATGAGTGAATCCATGCTTTAAACCATGCCTGACACATGATAAGCACTGCTAACCAAGGTAAGCTGCTGTTGTTATTGCTGTGTTTTTGTAGTATGTGTCATTTACTTGTTCAGAACAGAGTGATTCATTCAGAATAATTAAGGAAAAATCTGCTTGAATTGGTGGAAAATGTAGATTAAAAATACGTGTAATAATTCTTTATGTTACTTTCAAAAAGATACAGGTATCTAAATTAAAGTAACAAAAGTCAGTCAGAGTAACTAAAATATATTAATGCAGAAAGATTCATAGGGACCTACTTCAAAAAATAGGTAACAGTTTGCTTATAAATACATATGTCCTTAAAAAAGTGTCTTCTATTAAATAAGTATTCCATTACATCACAGTATTTGCTTGGATAACAATCATTTTCCCTAAGAACAGCAATTTTATAAATGTAAGAAAAGCATTGAAAAGCATCTTTAAGGTAATTGATGCCATCTTAGTCCTTCCTACCCAGGAAACTCAAACCACCCAGCACTTGGTGTTACATAGATTCAATGAGATTCCATTACTATACTCTCATTTCAGTCCAATACATCTTTGGAAAGTGCTTCCTTAGATTGGGCTCAACTCTTTCTCCCTGAACATTCACTCTATGTCACTGCTCCTTGGAGTTACACTAAGGGAATATCATGCCTCTTCTTGCTGATAGGAGTTTGAGAATTGGAAGACAGCTGCTGTATCTTTCTCTGATATCTTCTCCCTGAAAAAATATCCTAAGTTCTTTGACAGTTTTTCATTGATATGACATTAGATGCATTTTCCACCTTTATTGATGTCTTCTGGACTTCCTCTTGTTTGACCTTTTCCCTCATATGCTGGGATTACCAGAACTGAGTGTGATATTCTAGGTATAATCTGCCTTACTTGTTTTGGACCCAACATTAATCTTGATGTTTTTGTAGATACTGACTCTCTTGACTTATATCAAGGTTAGCATTTGCTCCCCCGCTTTTGGAGGAGTGGGGGAGGTACCTGGGGAGAGGACTGCATTAGTCAGGGTTCTCCAGGGGAAGGAGAGAGGGAGGAAGAGAAAGAGAGATTTATTATAAGAAATTAGCTCATGCTATTACAGATGCTAACAGTACAAGATTCAAGAGAGCTAATGGTAAATTCCAGAGCAAGTCCGAAGGCCTAAGAACCAGGAGAGGCACTGGTGTAAGTTCCAGTCTGAGTCTGAGTCCAAAGGCAGGAGACTGATACCCCAGCTCAAAGATAATCAAGTAGAGAGAGAAAATTTTTTCTTACTCTGCCTTTTATTCTCTTCAGGCCTTCAATAGATTAGATGAGGCCTACCCACTTTGAGGCAACAACTTGCTATACCTAGTCTCTGATTCAAATGTTAATCTCAACCAGAAGCAACCTCACAGACACATCTGGAAATGATGTTTACCAAATATCTGGCTGTCCTGTAGCCCAGTCAAGTTAACACATGAAATTAACCATCACAGAGTGCTAGGTCCTATGCCAACCATATCTTGCCCGCCTTCTACCTTCAATATTTTCCCCAGCACTTTACATTTATCCCTATCACATCTCTTACAATATTTTCCCCATAATGTCAGATTTGGGGAATCTCAGATACTGATTCCCTTGTCATTATATTGGATACTGCTTCCCAGTATCCAATATCATATCACTCAGTAAGTCGTCTTTTAATATACAATACTAAACTGGAAACTACCAAGGAAAGCATCATATGGAGTCCCGGGGTTCCATCCAACCAGTAATCACACTTTCTGAGTGTGCTCACTGATTAGTTACTGTTTGGTTTAATTATGGTATCTGTTGTCATCATCTTCATAAATTATGATGTTGAAGATGAAATTATGCCTATCCATCCTTCCACATGTAGGACTCTGCAGTCTTCAGGGAAGTAAAGCTTTGGGGTTGGAAAAAAGTTCAGCATGTCCCGGTCCAGTGGACCCCTTCTGGGCTCAAATCTATCTCTTTTGTGAACTATATGAGACTTCACCTTGGGGACAAACTTTATAATTAATAGCATTTGCCCCCTTTTCCATAAATATTTACCCACTTCCTAATCAATTGTATGTGGATTAACTAATTCACTGTTTGTCCCCACGCTCCACCTCCACAGTTAAATCATACAGTATGGTAAACCCTTAATCATTGATCAAAGGATAGCACTGCTTCATGTCTCTAGACTCCTCCATCTACAATTTCAGACTTGAAACTCCCTGGGTACTAAATCAGTCATTTAATATATTTGATATCACTCCTAAATTGGGGGGAAAAAAGTGAGGGGGAAGAAAAAGTTTCACGTGCCTGAAGATTAAATAAGCTTGATTTCTGTCGTGGACAAGGTCTATAGTTCAGGAGGCTTCATCTAAGATGGGGTTCAAAACACTTGTCTGGGGTGTTTTAAGGTTGTCCCTCCTGCTCTGCAATCCCATCATGACAGACTTAAGCCTCACTAATAGTCCTGTGTTTTATTCTGATTTTTTAAGATAGTAAGATTTGAAAGATATACTGCATCAATAAATTAGGAAACTGAGTTTCACAAACACATAAAATTTCTCCCATCAGGAGGCTTCTGAAACTGTTACAAATGAAAAAGGCAAAGCAAGAAGGAGCTCCGAAATATGACTGTAACCACAGATTTATGTGAAGCAACTTGCCTTTTGGGACCCTCTGGCCTGCTCACTTGCCTGTAATTCTCTTCTTACTTTGGGACTGATCCCAAAACTCGCTAACTTTCCTGTCTTTGCTTGGTTAAAGGTTCTTGGCACACTGGCACATTTCCTTCATTTCCTGGTTGGTTGATTCTCAAGCTGGTGACATATGCTTCCCCAAATTGGCTTTTCTCATTCAACCTTTGGTAGCCATCTTCTACCTTGAGGGAAAGCATGGTAGAAAGAATTCCCCTGGTTCAGAATTCTCAATAATGCTCCCTCCCAGCAAATGAATGTCAACCATGATTGTCCTACTGCCCCCTGCTGATAGCTCCCACACTGATTCTTCCATCCCACCTTTTAAGCCCTCATTCTAGAAACAAATGGACAAAAGTCACATTGGTTTGAATAAAAATGAGAATTACAGTAGAACTCAGCCTCAGTCTGATCCCAGCCTATTGAATCTATCAGGATGTGTTACAGCAGAACTGACTGGGTGATGATTTAGAATAACTATGTTGACTAAATGTCAGGACTCTGGAATGAATCCCAGTCCTGCTTTCTGACTCCTTGGCAAGCCATTTCTCCTCTCCAAGCCTCAGTTTTATAATCTGTATATAAAGATGGTTTCAGCAGAAGGTCCCCAAGGTCCCCTTTAGCTCTCAAGTTCTGTGGCTCTATGGATCTATTGTAAAGTTGCCCATTATTAACTAATAACATTTGTGTGTCATAGCTTGACCCAGCTATTGGCAGTATAATCACAACTTTGGAGGCAATGAAAGAATGACGGTTCTTAAAGAAATCAAACCAACTTTCCTTTTTCCTTCTCTCTACTTTTCCTGTTTGTTATTCCAGTTTCCCAAACTTTGTGTATTATGGTGAAGGAGGTGCTCCTTTCCAGCCTGAATGGCAGTGAGGAGTACTGAAAATGTCATGACAACGCCTGTCCTCAGTTGATCTAGTCCAAATTTGCAGATGCAAGAGCTTCAGATAGTCATCCCAACTTCTGGGGGCTTGTCCAAACCAAACCTCTGAGTCCTTGGACTCAGGCCCTTCTTTTAAGCAGGATTAAATTGAGACTTGCAGTTTCATTCTATCTCAAAAGATCTCAGAAACTTTTGGGCACAGCTAACCCATAAATGCAAATAGACATTCTCTCACACACAATACACATATGTACAGATGTCCATGTGTCCCAGGGACTAGAAGTACTGCATCATGGGATCCTGCACTCTTCTAAAATATCAGAAGGAGACCATGTTTCTCGAGTATGAGAATGTCAATTTAAAATCAGTTAAAAGGATGAGGTCTCCAGGAAGCCACCATTTCCAGTGATGGCCTTGACTAGAATGAACCACCACATGGTTTTGCCCATGATTTGATCACAAAGAGTTGTCTTTATTTCCATGCTGTGCCTGAATAGTGGAGACGGTTTGGCAGAGTTTTGGAGAAGGACTTTGTTTGCCACATAGCTTTAAATGCTAGCCACTTTAAACAATTTTTTTCTGTATATCATGCTATATTTATGAAACAATAAGGGGTAGGGGTCCAATGAAATGAAAATGAGAAGGATTAAACCAGAGAATAGTAGGTAGCTCTAGCCTTGATGAGACTAAAAATATTTCAAATCCTCAATTCTATTGTACTCTGAAACTACCAGTTCATTTTCCAAAAGTTTCCATTTAGTATATTTTAGGATATGATGTAATCCTACGTCTAACCAATATTGATTCTATCTCTATTTACACATTCATTCATTCAGTAGATATGCTTATTAACAGTGAATTCTGTACAAGGCCTTAGATGAAAGTACTGCAGAAAGGATGTTTGAGGGCACCTGGGTGGCTCAGTGGGTTAAAGCCTCTGCCTTCAGCTCAAGTCGTGATCCCAGGGTCCTGGGATCGAGGCCCTGGGATCGAGGCCCATGTTGGGCTCTCTGCTCAGCAGGGAGCCCGTTTCCTCTGCTCTCTCTGCCTACCTCTCTGCCTACTTGTGATCTCTCTCTGTCAAATAAATAAATAAAATCTTTTTTTTAAAAAAAAAAAAGGATGTATGAAGCACAGCTCTGTCCTTTATGACCTAATCGTCTTATGAAGAGACCAAATGGATATGCTTATGACTGCAATTTATCACTCTGCATTGATTATTAAAGAATTAAAGAAGTATTTAAAAGTACACATTAGGATGTAAAGGAACGGAATCTCAGGAAGAGAGAACTGTGTGAGCATAGACAATAGAGGCAAAAAGTACAAAGTTGTTTTAGGGCATGACTGAGTCATTGTGGTTGGATGTTAGAGGAAGGGAGGGGGAGAGTCTTGGAAAGATATGAGTAGGTTGGGGCAGGTTATGAATGACTTTAAATCTCACACTGACAAGTCTGGCTTTCGTTTACTAGAAATGGGCAGTCAGTGATGATTTGGAACAGAGAATGTTATGAGCAGAACAATGCTTTCAGAGCTCTGTTCTCAAAGTTGGGTGCAGGACTAAATGGCGTCAAGAGAGCTTGGGGCCATGATGCTCAGTTACAAGGCTCTTTCAGCCGACTCAGTGCAAGATAATGATGACCTCACCTAGGTAGGTAGAGATTAGAAGACAAAACAATTAATAACTACAAGAACAAATATGGAAGAACTAGACCCCATATATATGGAATAAGAAAGGAATTAGAGAAGACTCTGGAATCTTAAGACGGAATGACAGTGGCTCCACTAAGGGATAACCAGTACACGAGGAATAATGTCAACTCCATCAACTCCATTTTAAACATTTAAAGAGTAAGAAAATATTTCACACTCTGCCTGTGAGAAATCTCCCTGTTCAAAGTTAGACTTGAACTGTGAAGTAGTAAAGTCTGGTGATAACCTTCTCATTGTTTATAAAATTCATTTTAAATTACAAACAAGAAGGAAAATAAGAGCACTTCTTGTTTTCTTTGTCTAATCTCCAATAAAACTGATTATTCAACATCCATTTACTTCTGTTGCCTTATCCATATTGCTGACAATAATCACAACAGAGCACAGAATGGGTCAATGAAGCATATTCCATACTGGCTTCCATAAGACTGCAAGTAATAGCTCGAGAATAACCAACAATTGCAGAAAATGCATCCAGTCTGGATTGAGAAGTCATTAGCATCAAGCTCAGAAAAAGGACTTTCTGTTATCAATGATCATGGGAATAAGTGACTCCCCGAGGAAATAGCGTGTTCTCTTAATAGCTCACACATTATCCAGGTTAGTTTGATCAAGTAGAGCAGAGCTGGCAGGGATACAAATTATTAAGATGGTGGCAAAACAAAGCTTCTTGGAAAAAGAAAATCCAAGGAGCAAAGGATATTAAAGGTTAACTTTTTAAACAGAAATACAGAGGGGTGGTTGGCTTGCCTCTTTCTTTTGCTTGCTTATGTTCTTATTCCGTTCCAATGCCTAATTTCCTAACGATGAGACATGGACAGAGAAGGAGGGTAAAAAAAATGGGGTAAGGGTCTCCACTCTCTCCCCTTGCCCTGTGGTAGTCTTCAGGGCAGAGTTTGTAATCCAGATGTCTGCTGGGTTAGGAGAGAGAGGTGTTAGAACAAACCCAGGGAGAGTGAGAGCTTCTCTTCACTTTCTGACTACCCTTCAGCAGACGGGGCTCTGTTAGGGTCAGAGGCATCCATTTAATCTCCTCTTTGGCGCCAACTACAGAAAAGAATCTTCACGCTGGCGAACTGCAGCTCAAGCCCACAGGCCTTATTTGGCTTCGGTGAAGTCATTTGTCCCCTATCCTCTGATCACAACACATTGTGGGGAAAACCCAGCTCTTCACTCAAATGCTGTCAGCCAGGGATGATTCCAAAATAACCAGGAGGGACCCAGAATACAAGTGGAACACTTTTCATGGCTTTCTGACAGCGTGCCGGGAGGTGTTCCTGCAGCTTCAGTGGGTGACACATCTGAGCAAAGACTTGAACCACTTCAAATGAATTAGTATTCATGATGATGATTATTAACATCATAATCAGAGAACTGACCACTCATTCCACTCATCTAATGCTGACAAGAATACTGGTAATTATCTGAATCACAAGTCACACTTGCATCCCAGTGGGTGGTAGATGGGGCACTTCCACAGTCATTGCCAGCACGTACACCAGCCAACACCCGAGTTTTCTGTTGACGCCATCTCCATCTACAGAGGATGAAACTGAGGCTTAGAGAGGTTAAATGATTGGCTCAAGGTCTCAAAGCTCATAAGAGGCAAAACTAGGACTTTGACCCGAATCTTCAGTCTTAATCCCTTGGATTTTTCTCACTGTCCCACACAGTAATTAGAGGTCATGTGTATAAATTGGTACATGCACCCAATCTAAAATCCCACATAATCGCTAATCGTCCCAAATACATACTCAGCACCGGGCCAGTTCCACTGGGGGAAATAATCAGTGAGGTTGTTTTTGTTTCTGTTTTTGTTTTTTGGCAGGATGTAGTCAAAATGCCCAGCTGATCCACTAAGGTTTTCCATCTTGAGTGGATTCCTTGGCAGTCATTTATTTATTCATTCCATGTAAAACCAATATTTACTGAGCATGTACTATGTTCTAGACATAATGCTGAAACTTTCACATATTGTTTTCCTCTCTGTAACTTCGGGTAAATAATTTATCCAAGTTGTAGGTGTTATACACTTCTTTTTGCATTTGTTTCCTACTGTGCTGAATCCATTTTTGGACTCATGAAACTCTCCTCATTTCTCCTCAGAAGGAAAAAAAGAAATTAACAACGTATTTCTGTCTGAGCACCACCCCCTTCATTTTTCAGATATGTTCATCTCCATGACCCACTTATTTAGATTCTCTGGAAAAAAAATAAAATTCGCCCTCTGCAGATTGCCCTATTAATGAGTTTTACAAGGAGCTGATTTATAGGCACAAAGTCCTTTGATGGTGTTTGAGAATGGTGTTCCACAGTGGGACATGGAAACAGACCAATCAATAACCATTCTGGAACCCTGCTTTAACGCTGCCCTTGAAGGTAGGCTATGGATTTCTTGAACCTAATGAGCAGTGCTTCTGCTGGCATGGAGCCCTGTGGAAAGAGGAATAAATATTGTCTTTTGACATGCCACAAGGACCAAAAGACCCTGCCGTGAGATCAATAGTGAGATAGCACTGAGGATGTATTGGGTAGAAGAGGCAGGTGGGACACAGGTGGGAATGTGGAACTTTCCTTGGACTTGGCGTCAGAAGATCTGGATTCTAGCCCTGGCTCTGACCTTACTGGTGAAGTAACTACAGAATTAGAGCCTCAGTTTTCTCCTCTATAAAACAGGGATACTGGTATACACACGCACGTTAGATATTACACAAGAGAGTCAAAATTCGCTATATTCTAGGGAGTGCTAAGGAGAACACTTTCATATAGGCTTAAATCAGACCCTGGTTTTCACTCCCAGCCCCCCCCCCCCAAAACCTGTGGACTAGGAGTTGGATAAGGGCAGAGCCATGTCGTAGGTAATGCTTTCTCTATCCCTCAGCACAGGGATTGGTACACTGCAGGTGACGAGTGGGCTTTTGCCCAACAACAGTCCGCATCTTTCCTTCTCTTTCTGCTACTTGCTTGCCACTTCACCTGCTCTTAATTTCCTCAGCACTCACAGTTGCTTTATTAGGAAGCAGCAGGGAGGGGTGTTTAGAAAGGAATCTTTATTCTACCCCCTCTCTCTGCGTTTTCTCCAGGCTGGCCACAGTGCTATCTTGAGCTAGTTGGCTTAGAGCACTGACTACGGAATGTTGACTACCAACCAGACAGCTACATCCCAGTCTTTTGGCTTAAGAGTGCCTAGCGCGATTCCTTAAATAAAATCCTGAGAAATCCTGACCGAAAGAGGTTTAGCCTGGCTGAATTTCGAGCCAACTGTAAGCTAGAAAAAGAAGGAACAAGAAGACTCACCACAAGACTATATCAATAGACCCTGTGTGAGAAGGTTTACAGTGTCTGGCCTGAAGCTCGAGCTGCCACAGTGGTGAAACTGTTTCTAATTTTAGAAATATTAAATAACTGATAATGACATGACCTTGTTAAAGAACATGTAGGGGGGGATAAAGGGACACTGTTAAAAATAGCATGCAATCTCCCAGCTGAAGGTTCCAGGCAAAATATGGGTTCACATCCCTAATGTAGGCTCCAAATGCCGAGCACCCCACATCGCTGCCAAATGTGTCAAGTCCAAGGCTCATGTGTGTTCTGGAAGACATCCACTTTAAACACCCAGCAGGGCGCCTCTTAGCATCCTTAAGGTGTGAGAGAAGATATAAACGCTGGGAAAACAGAGGGAAATAGGACATAGTCCTTGTCCTTCAAGTCCCGTCATCAGCCTTGTGGCAACTCTAAAGCCTCCTAACTGTAGTGCGTGAAGCTAGAACACAGCACACAAAACAGAGTCAGGGAAAAGCAGCCCCGTGTGTTGCCCGGGACTTTCTGCAATGTCGCCGCTGGCATCATATCAAATAACAATCTGATATAAAAGACGTAATTAAGGCCAGCAAGCCCCCCTCTGGAGGACAGGGGAATGGAAGGTGGACAGTGTCCCTACCCCGCTCCACCCTGCAGACAGGCACCTCGAAGCCTTGGCTACCTCAAGGATCATTAAATGCTTTTAGCAAAGCTGTCTCCTAGGAGTAACCAGCTTTGAAAGCCAAATTGAATAAGGTCCATCTGATCATGTAATTGGAGAGAAAGTAGGATCCGTGCCATGATAACACATTAGAGGCATTTGGAGATGAAAGAAAGTAAGAGGTGGTCTAATAATTAGCAGAGGCCAGAGAGTGGGGGGATGTGGTGCTTCTGGAGGCAACTCCGGAATTCATTTAACATCAGATACCACCGGTCCCTCCTGATGGGACTCTAAACATAGGAAGGATTTTCTGAGCATTGGCTAAATCTCCTCTGACTTTCTTCTTATCTACAAACCTTCCATCCATACAATTTAGAAAAATGATTCTCACAGGGGTAATTTTGCCCGCCAGGGGACATTTGGCAATGTCTGGAGACATTTTGATTGTCACAACCGAGGAGGGATTTTCCTCTGGCACCCGATGAGTAGAGGCCCGCAATGCTGCCCAACGTCCTCTAATGCAAGACACAACAAAGAATTATTCAACCCAAGTGTCAACAATCCTGAGAATGAGAAACCCTGGTTTAGAATGATGGATATTTTCTAACCTTTCATGTTTGACAGGCTTATTTTATTTTTTATATATACTTTGAAAGGCAACACCCGTCTGAAACAAAAAGAAATGGCTTACCTTCTCATAATGACAGTAATGAAAAAGCCCCAGCAATTAAGAAGAGGCTCCAAAGGTGTTTATTCATTTCCATTAGGGAGTTGTACAGAATAGAGAGCCTGGGAGGGAGGAGAGGATGCTACAGCACCATCAGCATCTAATAGTTTGAGATTTTATTTTGTTCCTGTAGTTGAAGCCAGCCAAGAATTCAGCAGACCGCGTAGCCTGAAACAATGTTTTAGGAAAGCCAGATGTGAGGATGCATGGTTTCCTATCTGATGGCAGTGGGCAAGACCACACGGCTGCCTGAAAAGCTCTCCCGAAATGATAGACTGGCTTATGTGATTGTCCTCTTGGCGCCTTCAATGGGTCCTCATTGTATGCCCGACAAAGTACAATGTGGTTCTCCACAATGTGGCTCCTACCCACCTCTCCAACTATATCATCTCCTGGATCTTCCCAGCTCACGTCTCTTATCCCAGTCATATTGAATTTCTTGTCTTCCCCAGGATATAACAGTCCTATCATGCTTCTTTTCTTGTTTCTCAATGTGGGAACTTTCTTTTGCCAGCAAGATCCTCTGCTCTGTCTCCTAGCATTCTCAGATTTTCTCAAACATTGACCACTTTTTCTCACCTGACACCTGCTCCAGCCCAATACTCCAGCCTGAGTCTGATGCCCCTCTTGTGGACACCCAGAAGCACCTGTCCCTACCTCCAGTATAACACCCATCATTCTGCATTTCAACTAGCTGTGTCTCTGGGCACTTTGAGCAGAGACAGTTTCCTGCTCATCTCTGTGTGTACACCAACCTCTCTGACCCCTCCCAGACCCTGTGCAGGGCTTCAGTCCCCAGCAAGCTTGCCACAACTATTTGGGAAAGAAATAGAAGAAAACTAAAGAAATAGGGAAGGTAACAGAGAGAGAAGAGATAAGAAAAGGATGGAAGAAAGATGACAGAGAAGGAGGTAAGAGAACAGGAAAGGAAGGAAAAGAAAAGAATAAGGATGGTGGTAGGGAGTAAGGGAAGGAGAGAGAAAAAGAAAGAGAAGGATAGAGGGAAGAAAGCAGACCAAAGGAAGGGAAGGAAAAGAAAGAAGAAGGGGGTGGGGGAGGGGAGAGAATGGAAGGAGGACAAGAGAAGAGGAAGAAAAGGAATGAAAGGAGAGAAGGGAGAGCTCTGGCCTTGCCCCTTGTTCAGGACTTCTCTGAGCTCTCAGATGTTAGCTAAATCCCTGCATGAACTCTTTCAAAGAGCTACTCCCTTTCATAGTGCTTACCACTTCGGTAATTTTAGATATATTTGCATCATTATTTACTACTATGTTGTATAGGTTCCATGAAGTCAGTATCTGTGTTCTCAAACACTATTGTAGCTGCAGTACACAGCGTGTCTATACAAATTATTTGCTAAATAAACGAAAAGGTGAGCAGACGGGCTGAGCCTTGCTAGCAGCTAGTTTTGTTAACAGTCAGCCTCTCTGTTTTTTAGAAATAGGTCTGAGAATTTTGATTTATTTTTCCCTCCACCTACACTAAAAAATTTCTTCTGCTCCTAGGTAGAACTGTTCTAAAGCATTCAAGACAGTGGCCTATACATTCTCACTTTAAAAATCAATCCCAAGAGCAATTTATTACAGGGAAATTTCCTGGACTCCAAGAAGCACCTTGAAGTCAGGAGATGATTAATTTGATATAACTGAAGAGCTGCAAACATCTGCTCCCCGTTGACATCTGCCTCTCATTAAGTTCCAGCCCTCCGTCTCCCTCTGCATTGGGGGGCAGGCTTGTGTGTTGATCTGGTAACTCTAATTATATGGTAAGCCTGGTGCTCAAGGCCCTTGTACCAGCCACCTGGTGAGGCCTCAATAAAAACTTGCTCTATTGCATTGCACTCCAGATCTACCCTGAGCACTTTGTAAGTCTTCTGTCACTCCTAAATAATAGAAATAAAAAATGGTAATGAGGTTAGCGAGCACATTTTCATCTTGTAGCCCTGGTGAAGGCTGCATCTAGATAAACTGAAACCCTCGGTCTATTTAAATAAGCTAATCAGTTCCATAAGAGAAAAGCTACCAAATCTGTTATTTTGGCACCAGATTTGTGATAGGTCTTTAACTGATCATCTCTTCCTGTTTTCCTTTTTCCACTGATTCTACTACCAATGTAATTGTCCTCAAACATGTCTCTCGTACCGAGCCACCGGATCCTGAAACCTCGGGAGCTCTGCCTTGCCCATGAGCACATACCACTTTCCTGACCTTGACTTCTGAGCCCTTCACTGCCTGCAGCAGGCCTAACCTCTGTCCCACCGCTCTCCTCAAACAACTGCTTTTTCATCATCCAGTCTGACTTCTTGCTTTCCTAGTTCTCCTTGTATGCCTCCACCTTCACACCTTAGCTTAGCTCATTCACATGCCATAATTATGCCATCTTGACTATCAACCCAGGCCCCAAAATGTAAAATTAGTTAAAACTTTGCCACAGTCTTTCATGCAAACACCAAAAGGGAGAACATATTGTTAACACGGAAAAAATGCCCTAAAACCTATCTTTTCCCATTCCTTTCCCTCATTTTTTTCCACGTGTCAAGGCTGACCTGGAGTCTCTCTCCTCCCAGCTCTAAGCTCCTACTCCAAAGTTTCCTTCAGGCCTACATTCAGGTTCTTTTTTCCTCCTATCTAAGTTGGTTTTGTTTGTTTGTTTGTTTTTGTTTTTTAGGAGTTTATTTATTTACTTGACAGAGAGGGACAGCGAGAGAGGGAGTGCAAGCAGTGGGAGTGGGAGAGGGAGACGCAGGCTTCCCACTGAGAAGGGAGCCCAATACAGGATTGATTCCAGGACCCTGGGACCATGACCTGAGCCAAAGGCAGATGCTTAACAACTGAGCCACCCAGGTGCCCTTTAAGTTCTTATATCTATGTCATTTCAGCCTCCCAGGTTTCTTTGAATTTTCCTGTAAGAGCCCCTGAGCTGACCCAATAAGCAAAAAGTTCTTCCTCTTTAGAAGACAGGGTAGGGGGAAAAGACCAGGGCAGAGTGAGGTTTTTGATATAGTTTGTCTTATTCCTATCACATCAACAGTGTACACTCTGCACAGAACACCTTCTGCCTGTTTCTATTCAATATCCTACCCAGTTGCCAAAGCCCAGAAAGAAAAGTCCTTCCTTCTTGAAGCATTCCATGATGCCCTCTTAGAGAATTTCGTGCGTTTTGTCTTGGCCTTTGGCTTTTGGTGTAAATATATACACCTGCTTTTGAAAATTGGAACTCCAGGATCATCTCACATTTACCCTTTGATACTCTCCTAAATATCACTTCCTGGGAAATGACCTTCATCCTCACTTTCTTTTCCTCCTTGGTTTGGCTGTCTCTTTGAGGCTACAGCAACCAGTACTAACTTGATATACCACAATGAAGTTCAATGAATCTCTGCATCCACTTGGGCTACTATAACAAAAGACCATCAACTAGGCAGCTCAGAAACAACAGAACTGTCGTTTACTATTCTGGTGGCTGGGAATTCCAAGGTCAAGATTCTGGCAGCTTCCATGTCTGGTGGGAGCTCTTCCTCATTCCTAGACAGTTGTCTGCTCCTTGTGTCCTCACATGGCGGCAGAAGAAGCAGGCAAACTCTCTTAGGGTTTCTTATAAGGGCACTAATCCCACTTGTGAGGGCTCCACCCTCATGACCTAATCACTCCCAAAGACCCCACCTCCAAATAAGCAGCACCATGGGGATTAGGCTTCAACACATGATTTTGCAGGGACACAGATATTCGGTCTCTAACAGTGGATTCTTTTAATTATCCTTTGCTGTCTCCTCTCACTCCAAACACATGCACGTTGTGAAAACAAAGGAATCTCTTATTTATCTTACATCTCCAAACATACCCAAGTCCTTGACCAGAGCATGTTCTCAGAGAATGCCTGGCTGTGCAGTGACTTGTTAGCTACTTTGCACACTCCCCACGTACCCAGCACTGTGCCTTACTCACCACAGGAGCTCAAGAAGTATATTTGGAATTGAATTAAGCATCTCAGAAACATTCAGCTTGATTGGATTCCTTCCTTCCTCCCTTCCTTCCTTCCTTCCTTCCTTCCTCCCTCCCTCCCTCCCTCCCTCCCTTCCTTCCTTCCTTCCTTCCTTCTTTCTTTTGACATAACTTTGTCTGCATGGTGGTCCAAAAATGTTTTGAAAGTTAAAAATGGTGGAGGAAAAACAAAGGATTAAATATAAACTGGTTCGACCAGTTTCTTTCTCTCTGGATAAAAAGCCAGTTTGAAGCTTTGTCTGAGAAAATCACACTCTCAGGCAAAAGCTAATAGGCTGAGTGTTGGTCCTTCTTCTGCAACCTGCAAGGCTGCAAGACCTTTCATTTCTGTATTAGAATATTCTGTTATACTAGACTCATGTGGCTCCTTCGGTTAATGGTGACAGAAAATGTGACTCCAGGGCCACATAACTGTGAATACTACTGGCCTAGAGGCTGGAACAGATTGATACGATTGGCAAACCACACCCAGGCTGCACTTTGTAAGAGGAGGAGAAAATGCAGTGATTAAACTTAACCACCTTATGCATTGTGCAATTAATCTCCAGCATCCCTAGACTGCTCTCCAGGCTCCATAACTTATACCCAACCCGCAGAGACAAGCCCATTGACTATGCTTCTAATGTATATAAAGCTGCACACAAAAATTCATTAATTCTTTGAAAATTCTGTCCTTCTACTCCTGTGGAGTGGGAGCTTAGAGGAATGAGGATGTATTTTCTTTGGCAAAGCTTTTGAGTCAGAAGTTCAAGGTAGAGAAAGCAGATACTGTTGGTTGCCTATGCATGCCCTTAACTCCAGCCTCAGGGATGGGTCATGAACCCATTCCCCCTGACAGTAATTGGTTTAGATGGTGGCGTGGATGTAAGTCAAGCCAATGAGGTATGAAAGAAAATATGTTGGAGGATTTTAGGAATCTTTTCCTTTAAAAAAAAACAACAAAGGCACATAGGAAAAGCTGTACTCTTTCTTCCTCTGGACATTGTCATGCCTAGCTGTGATATCTATAACTGTGGCAGCCATCTTGAAACCGAGAAAGAATTCAACCTGAGAATGAGACAAGTATGACAGTGGTGAAAGATAAAAAGACCCTGAGTTCTTGATACTAGGTGCTTCTGAATAACCAACACTGGAACTCCATTATCTCCAAATTGCTTGTAATACAAAATAATACATTTCTTTATTGTGTAAGCCAGTTAAAATTCGTTTTCTTCTGCTACTTGAGGCCCAAAGAATCTTAATACATTTGGTTTATTGAGTTGGTTAAAACCTTTGAAGATTTCTTTTTAAGTATTGGTCTTACACATGCTACATTATAACGAAATGAGATCTGATACCTGTTTCTGGCCACTTCTCCCTCATATTTCTGAGGGATCTTATATCCCTGCTAAGGACAGTGTCACTGCCCTTCATCTTCAGCTGGGTGACCCACCAATTTATGGGTTAGGTCTACCCTGAACTATTGATTCTACACAGCTTCTTAATTTCACACCCAAATCATAAACCACTTCTTCCCTTCTTCCTCAGGCTTCTAAAGAATCCTCACTTGCTGAGCCAGGCCTCTGGCATCTTTTTCAGGAAAGGGAATCTAGACTATGTGCAGGCAGAGGCAAACTAAGTGACCAAACTATGTCCATCTATTCCATTTATTAGGGTCCTAAACACAGCCTATACTTGATTAGGCTCTTCATGGATTAAAGGGGCAAGGTACTTGACCTCCAAGTGACATTAAGCTCTGAAAGCCATTCTTCAAACAATTACCTAGGCATTTTATTTATTTAATTTTTCTCAGCATTTAGTGAGCAGTTAATCTATTCCATTCATCCTTTTTTTTTTTTTAGTTTATTTATTTATTACTTAAGGACTCTCTACACCCCATGTGGGGCTCAAACTCATGACCCTGAGATCAAGAGTCACATGCTCACCCTGACTAAGCCAGCTAGGAGTACTTCTCTTCCACTCATTCTGCTAAGCATTGGGAACAGAAATACAAATGAGCCTTTTATTCATTCAACAAACAAAATGAACATCTACTTTGTGCAGCCAAGCATTAGGGAAAAAATTATGATGGAAAAAATCCTGACACTTGCCCGCAAGGGCAGTCTATGGTAGAGACAACCGTTTACCATATATTCACACAAGCACTAGGTAAAGGGGAAGAATAGGGCAAGACAAACATTCTGGGCAAAGGGAAGTACAAATACAAAGGCACTGGGGCAACAGAGAGAGTGGTGGAATTCAGAAAATCAAAGGCCGGTATGACCGGAGCACAATGAGCAAGGGGACACTGTTTCACAATGAGGCTAGAAAGGCAGGAGGCAAGGGCTGGGTCACCAAATGCCCTTTGTACCATATTAAAGAGTTTGGATCTTTTCCTAAATGTCCTGATGTAACATTGGAAAATATTAAGCAGGATAGTAAACCAACCAGACTTTTGCTGGAGGAGCCAAGCTTGGAGTCAGAAAGACAAGTAGGAAAATAAACATGAAATACAGAATGACTTAACAAAGGTGGTGGCAATAAGAATAGAGAGGAGAGGATGGATGACAGACATCAAGTGGGTAAATCAGCAGAAGATAATGGCCAACATGCTATTAGATGAGAGCTGAGGAAGAAAGACCAGGAGGTGGAGATGATTTTCAGGGTTCAGGTGATGTCAGTTTGAGTAGGAGTTGTATTAGACTGCATTTAGTTAGCAAGACATACTGTGTCCAAGATGGAATATCCAAATTAGACATTAAGATATACAAGATATTTTTAAGATATAAGATATTTTTCAAGAGAAAAATCTGGGTGGGAAAAATTAACTTGGGTTCCATAGCAAATAGGCAGTGTGAAGACGTAAGAATGGATATCGCCCAAAGAAAAGATATAAAGTGAACAGTGAGACAGTCTCTATTTGTGGGGCCTTGGGCAGGAGTACCAGTGGAAGTGCCCATGCACATGCTGAAATATTTGAAAGTGAAACATCAAACTAACAAGCTATTAAAATGTTTAATCCTCCTACTTTTAATATTATACCTTTATAACAATAGAATTTTGAATATGTAAAATAATGGTTTTAAATGACTGAAATTTGGCAAAAAAATAAGATGAGTGAATGCAATTATTATTTTAATATGTCTGCCCATTCTGCTGGTGGGGCCAGCAATATGCAAATGATGGATTTAAAAAGTCACACACATTTTGTGAGTTATTATAAATTTATTTCATGAATTTGTTTCCTTCGTTTTAACAAAATCACTAATTATGTTGTTATAATCAAGATTCTCATATAATTCATGCTCTTCTCACAGGAGTACCAAAATATAAAACTGAGGCAGTTATGATTGAAAATGTCAAAAAAAAAGCATTAAACTAGCACTTCAATTCAGAAATGAAAACTTCATTTTACATATTGTGTCCAAACATTATAATATACAGAATATATAGAAAATATTACAAAATATTTTAACTTCATTATCTCTTAGAATAGTATCTAGGTCTACAGAGCAATATAAAAATTCAATATACTTCACTCTCATTATATCTAAGCCTGCATATATACATTAAGAGCAACACGAGTTGTTTAATATTACAGAATGTTTACCTGCCTCTTTGTGACACCACTGTAAATTCTACATTAGTTCATGAATATTTCTAGAATTCTAAACCAGAAAGCAAAGAGAAACAAGAAAATGGACATTTGGTACTTTGGACAAATGATACTTCATTATATAAAAATATATTGCATTCATGTTATCTCAGAGAAAAGATTTGACACATTAATTAATTTGCCTTTTCTCTTATCTAAGCACTTTTGCCACTCAAATCCGCCCTCTACTCCAAAGCAGTACCCATCTTTGCCTTCCACAGCAGCACAACGCATGATCTTTAAGGGACTTAGACTTGTGTTCAGAATCCACATGCAAAAGAGGCAGAGAAGGGTTTCCCTGAGGGTTGAGCAAGGTTGGTCGTGAGGTTATGAGACACAGCGTCTGACCATGGGATCCCAAATGGTAGAAGTGCCCTTGTGTTCAAGAAATTGATTGGGAGGGTGTGGTATGTGGGGCCTTCCAAAAGATGCTGCTTAGGGCAGGGCTCCCTAGGTCTGCGTCTAAATGGTGGTACTATCTGAGGAGCATCAATAGCTGCAGGGTGATGGGAGAAGAAAATTCCATGAAGCCGGAGAAAGAAGAGGAAAATCAAAAGTGGTGTTGCAGACATCCAGGGAAGAAGGATTTGCAAGGAATTACCAACAGAGGCAAGTGGCAGGCCATTTGGTAACCAAAATGTGGCACATGCATATCAAATATGCTCCACAATGGAAAGAAATCAAGGGCTCACACACATGGTACAACACAGAGAGGAACCTCAAAGACATGAGGATAAGTAAAACACATCACAAAGGACTTACATATACACTTGATCTGTATCATGCCCTGCAGACCAGCCGAAGGAGACAGGAATGAGTTTCGTGGCTGAAAGGGGCAACAGAGCTGGAGGAAATCAGAGTAAATGCCACTTAGTATGGGCTTGCTTTTCGAGGTGATGAAAATGTCCTAAATTTGCCAATGGCTGTGCAACTCTGTCAGTATGCTAAAAGCCAGTGAATTGTATACGTTCAATGGTTGAACTCTGTGGTATGTAAATTATATCTCAAGAAAGCTGTTTTTTAAGAAGGAGGAGATAACCACTACATGTAAGGTCACTTCATCCTTTGATCCCCGAACACTGGTCACCTAATTGTAGAAAATCAAATCTTGGGAGTTGTCAGATGTTTAAGACCAGTGATTTGTCCATTGTTCCTGACAAAAAAATAAATCAATCTCCTATTCCTTGAAAAACAAGGGAGAAATAGAGGGACTGCTTCGTAATAAAGGTCTTTCACACGAAGGTAAACTTGAAAACAGAGAGCATTTATGCAAAAAATCCATTTACTGTGTCAGTAATTTCCAGCATTTCCCCTGCTGTTATTGTAGATAATTGAGTAAAAGCTTTTCCTTCTCTACATCAAGCATCAGTATCCAACTGATCCTCTTAGAAATTCAGTTTTGAGATTTCACTTCAAGATCATGACTGCAGAGTTTATGGGAAATGCATGTGTGTTTGGGTAAATGGAACTATTTCTTTTTCTTGAGGCGAACACTTAGAACAACTGGAAGAAAACATAAATGGGGGGAGTAAAATCTTCCACCAAATTTCTCAATACAGAGTCCCAGCAATCTTTCATCCAGCTGACTATATGCCTGGCTTATGAATACACATCTTTCCCACCCCACCAATTATTCAGCATTTATGTGAATTCAAGGTACTAAATGCTAATATATTTCTGTTGCTTATGTTTTTAATGAACACATTAGTTCTAAAGTCAATAAACTGGCTGATGTCCACATTCTGACTAATGTGTAGCACTGAATTTAGACCTTCTAAGAATTTATTTCTTGAAACTATGAGTTGGATGGGGGAACCTGATGAGTCAGGGGCATGAAACCTACAGACAAGTAATATGCAGGGATATTAACAACTCACAGGGGAAATCTTACCAACCTCACAATAACAATTCCAGATAATAGGATAATTAAAAATAACTTTTATAGTTTATATAATGCAGTCGTATATAATGCTTTATTTGATTTTTATGAAACGGGGAAAGCAAGCATTACTATTCTCTCCATTCTATAGCCAGGTAAGCTAAGATTGGGTCAAACCATTAAAAGACTAGGATAGATCTCCTTGCTGGATATTTCTAGAGGACTCTATCTTTAACACCCACTCATGTCTCCTTACTTGATGCCAGTCTTCCCCTCTAAGCTTTATGGAAGCAGGAACTCAGCACAACAGCTGGCACACAGTATGTGCTCAATAACCATTAGTTGAATTGAACTTATCAAGTTTCTACAGCTAGTAAGGCACAGAGATGAGAAGTCAGACTCCACAATACATGCCCCTTTAAAGCACTAATGACATTTATTTACCTATTGTTACTGTCAACTTATAGAAAGAAGAAAGAAAGAAAGAGAGAAAGAAAGAAAGAAAGAAAGAAAGAAAGAAAGAAAGAAAGAAAGAAAGAAAGAAAGGAAGGAAGAAAGAAAGAAAAGATGCTCAATGACATAGCTAGACCAGGAAATGTGTCTGTGTTTATACTTAAGGCCACCTGTGTGGAGTAGAATTTGGCATATAACCCAGTAGTCATATAGTTCTATGGTCATAGAGCTCAGTGGTTATCTTGTCCAGGGGTCATGTAGGTACATGGTCTTAGAGCTCAGTGATCACATATCTAAGTGCTTATCTAGCTCAGTGGTTAAGAGTCAGAGCACTGCAGTATCAGGTCTTTACCCCAAACTTTACCATAAGCTCTCTAGCCACATATCCTCTAGTACATCACTGAATTTTCCCAAGCCTCAGTTTCCTCATTTGCAAAATGGAGATAACAATAAAAATCTCTCCAGATTATAATGATGAAATCAAATCTGTAAACCATGCAGCACAATGCCAGGTACTTAGCAAGCATTCAATATCCATCATGATTATCATCATCATCATTACTATTATCATTGTTATGTGTCCCCTAGCAAGAAAAGCAAAAGCCCCATGGGTTGAATACAGAATTGTCAACAGCAGAAAAGGCAATTTGCTGATAACTGATACTTGATTTGGAGATGGAAAAGCTTTTACTCAATTTTCTACAATAGCAGATGAGTAACGTTAGCTCTGTCATGTCTTTTATAAGCCACTGAAGCCACCAAAGGCAAGAAATGGCATTTCCAAATTCCTGGGGAAAAGGTCATTGAGTTTCCAGTTGAAGAATCTGGGGAGACCTAGAATATTCTCCTCTACTTCTCTTCTACCAGCCTTGTGTCATTTAATCACCTCACCTCACCTCTGTTGCTGTGTGCAATATTTTTTCTAGGTGACTCCAGCCCTACTTGATGATTTTCAGAAAGGGAATTCTTAAGTCCCTTTGTAGCTCAGAGAAGTGTGTTCTTTCATCTGCATATATATCTTTCTCTTTACTGCTAGGCTGTTAGTTCTCATTTCAACTGCTTCTTATGACACAGATTCTCGACTGTTGTGCCCTGAAGGACTACGTTGTTTTCTCACTTACTCCTTCTGCAGAGCATTCTCCTTCTCCTCTTCTGTCTGCTCCTCCTCACACTTCTCTCAGCCTCTGAGACAGCCAGCAGTGCAAGATATGGTTGAATTATATTTATCCAATACTGATAATTCATGCTAGGCTTTGCGGATATTAGAAAGATAAGGCATTCAGAGTCAGAGACTTGGGTGCGAATCCTGATTTAATCATGAATTGGGTGACTGGGTTTTGGGCAAGCTCTTTCATTTCCATATACCAGGGTTCACACATTTATAAAATGGGAATAATAATAACACTTAACTTACTGAAAGGCCTGGTGAAATTGAAGCTCTCTTTAGAACTCACCAACTCTTCACCTACAGGATTTCTTCCATCTTCTGTCCTCTGTTCACAGCCAGCCCCCACCTGAGCTGTTAGCAGTGCATTCCAGTCTTACCATACCCCTGTGTTTTCTTCCTTGGGAATAGTCTTCCTCATACCCCCTCTGGCAAAATGTTAACCTTCCTTCCATGCCCATTTTAAGTGTCTCCAACTTCAAAGAGCTCTCCATGATTCTTTCCCCTGACCGTACTGATGGGATGTTAGCTCCTCCAGACACTCAAAAATACTCAGTACTTTGACCTGTGCCTTTTGGTGAACTCTAATTGATTTCAGTTTAATTGAGAAAGACCTTTCCAATAATCAGAGCTCTTTGACTAAAAAGAGATGAGCTACTTATGAAGGCAGAGAATTGGTTCTTAAAAAAGTTTGCATACAATCACAGTAATTGTCAGGGAATTGAGATGAATTCCCAAACCTGCAGTAGAGACTTTGACATCTAATGGGAATGTGGGACTGAGAAGTCTTTGAGATGCTGTATCATTCAGAGATTCTGGATTACATATGGCAGCCTGGTGTTCATTCAGTTAACGTCTTCTGAGTACCTACTTTGAGTTCAATAGAAAACACAAACCCAAATGCCTACTGGTGACAAATGAGGTAGGTGACTTACATGAGGAGGTGGGTTGAGTACTACAGATCACTGGTGAGTGGAGCGGAGAGGGGTACACTGGAGCAAGTGTGCTATGTTTAATGTTACTACTCACACCTCAACGCCATGCATTACTGCTAAGTAGGAATGGGGGGAGGAGGTTGGGAGTTTCAACATTATCAGTCATTTGACTATTCAAAGAAAATTTGAAAAACATATTTTGTATCAAATATCTCAGTTTTTAAGTTGACCATTCATTTTGCTAAAAACAAAGCAAGACAAAGAAATATCGTGCAGGCCCAACCAAATGTATCCGAAGTATTGAGTCTGCCCTTGGACACCATTTTGAGACCCAAAACTAAATACTATACTCAGTGCTTAGTATGACAAATAAACCCCACACTCTGTGGGGAAGACAGGCATTTAAAGAGATAATTATAATAGAACACACATTTAGCATATTTCCATTTTTTCTTCAAAAATAAATGAAAGTATCTAACAGAAAATAAAGAAAGAGAATGAATTAATGTAAAAGCATGCTCTCAGTGTGCATGAGAGTACAAAAGAAGAGACAGAAAATGTAGCAAAGGGTTGGGAAAGTAGGAAAGCAAGAAAAGTAAGAAGTAAAATGGCTTTCCGGTAAGGGTGAATACAGACCTGAGTCCTTCCCCATGGGCAACTGGACAGAGAAATAATGTTTATTTAAAGAGGAAAATGATACATTCTGTTTAGAACAAGTCACATTTGATGTGGCCATGCTTAATTAGCCAATTTCTTATAGAGCAGGACAGTTGAGAGAAGAACTAAAATGGGAGAGCAAGATTTGGGGGTCATCTACTGAAGTTAGATTATTTGAAGTCATGGATATGAATGAAATCAACAACTGGGAGAGTTTAAAGTGAGGAAAGTAGAGAATAGGGCTTATATCCTAGGAGAGAAGCATTTTAGGATCAGCAGAGAATAAGAAAGTCCCACAAAAAATATTGGGAAAGCAAAGAAATCCAAGGCCAAGGCAGGGGCGTTTGCCTAGAAATCCTTCTCCTCTTAACTAGGTCAACCCCAAGGTACAACTGCTGGGGGACAAAAGCAGGGAGAAGAAAACTGTAAATTTTTTCTCTAAAACCAACAGACCAGGATGATTTCCAACCTGGGCAGGAACTGTGATCCAATAAAGAACTGATAGTGAGTCTTGAAGAGAATATTGTTGGGTGGCCGACTGAGCTTTTCATTTTGGATTGGCACCAGGAAAATATTCTTTCCATGGCTGAGAGAAAGAAGGTTTCTTTTCATTTGAGAAGAAACAGATTTTTGTCCCTACTCTGCAAGGACAATGCAAGTCATGAGGAAGGGATTCATTATTTTCAACTGCAGTCTTCCCACATTCCCAACACAAACGTTATTGCACACACAGACACATTCAGACCAACTTCAGAGCAGTTGAGCACATACATGTTCTTAGGTTGCAACTATTCATCACCGTCAACTTTATTTTGCTTAAGAAAAATAAATTAAGGTCTTGGGAAAGGAAGGAAAATGAAGCAGGCCAAATGACGAGTTTAGGATTTGAGATGTGAATTTTCAGAAACTCCCTTTTCCCCCATTAATCCTTCTTTTTTGTCCTTTATCCATTATGTGGGATTAGTTCTTTGTAAATTTGGATTTGTACTGATGAATTAAATTCTTGGCAACCGCTGTTCCTGCTGACTGGGTGCTTCTTTGTGCTCTTTGTAAGATCTATAACTCATTGCACCTGTTGCATCTGAATAGTCCTCTGCAGTCAGGAGTGAGAGTGTGTGTGTGTGTGTGTGTGTGTGTGTGTGTGTGTGTGTGTGTGTGTGTGTATTCTTTAAAGCATTCTACAACATTCAAAGTAAAAGGAAGAACTCCAGTAAATGGGAGGGGTAGCTAAACAGTGGACTGAGCTACGAAGGCAAGTTGTAGAATCTCTTTCCTTCACAGTCTTTTAAGGAAAACACCAGAAACAGCTCTAACTAGCACAGTGGGCATTCGGTGCTCATTTGGGGCAAGAGGTTATAAAGTACGAATTCTGAAGACTTCTTCAGCCCTCAGGGGCTGCTGTATGTTTTCACCAGAGATTAAGAAAGGAATTCTATTATTCTCTAGTCAAAATAGCACAGGTTTCAAGTGGGGTAAGTCTAGGTCAGAGAGGGTCAGTAGTAACTTATCCAAAGGTAACACAACTAGTTAGTGAAAGAGAACTAGAATCCACACCTCCTGACTCCACCCTGCTCCAAATACACGTAGTTTTACTTTACATCCTCCTTTGTTCTTTGAGATAAATATTAACCAGCTGGTTTGCAAGCCTTTGTGGAGAGCCTCTGTATTTTCATCAAGTTTCACATTTCTGAAAAATTACATCAGAATTTATGTCAAAAGGATGTTGCAGTTTTTAAATGAAATGCATTTTTTAATGGGAAAAAGAGAAAGCAAACCAGGATATATATCTTAGCAGCTGAATAAACAGGTCTACAGAACAAGCATTTTTGGCTTGATATATTGTATATTATTAATAATGTAATCATTCAATTTATTAAAGATTGAACCATTAGTTTCATAATATAATACATTCTCTTTCTTTATTTCCCATCTAGAGCTCTTTCTGAAATGGGAATTAGCCAAATGGAGTACAAGCATTTTTCTTAGAGTTTCTGTTAGGTTTCCTTATTTCTTATTTTTCGCCATTCCCCATGGCTACCCACACTATCAAATCATATTGCTTAGTAGAGGTGGTTGAGGCAGGATGGAAATCCCCAAGCTATGAGCCATCCAAGAGCATATAATGGAAGTCACAAAATCTAGGATTAGTCTCATCTGTGCCACCTTAATTCTTTTAGAGAGCTTCTTAACCTTTCTGCACTTCACATTGCTCATCTGTAAAAGGGGTCTAGTAAGTCCTCCACTACAGGTTATTACGAAGATCCAGGAAGATGACAAATGTGAAAGCATTCCACAAATGTGCTCTGTTACTACCAGGAAGTTCAACACAACCTACTTTCACCTACCATGCAAATGAAAAACAGGACTAAATGGCCAGATAAAAATAATGTTAATCCAAATCTTTTTTTTAAATATTTTATTTATTTATTTGACAGAGAGAAACACAGCGAAAGAGGGAAGACAAGCAGGGGGAGTGAGAGAGGGAGAAGCAGGCCTCCCGCCAAGCAGGGAGCCTGATACAGGGCTTAATCCTGGAACTCCAGGATCATGACCTAAGCAAGGCAGTTATTTAACCAAGTAAGCCACCTATGCACCCCTAATCCAAATCGTTTTAGTAAGGGATATCAACCCCTAAAAACACATGATACTTTTAACAAATTTAGTGGAGTCATATCTCATCGGTCTCTTCTCAACCCATCCCCATATCTCTTATGGCAAATATAAAATATTAATGGATGACAAGGATAAGGACTTGAAAGACTGTTACCAATTAAATCACTTGAGGGTCACAGTTAAGCTCTAAGAAAAGGCTGGTTGAAATTTTCTAGCTTTCATTTCCTCTCTGAATGTAGTCTGACTTAAGAACTACAAGAACCCCGAAAGTTTGCTGTATTGAAACATAAAAACTCAAAACACAGGAGGTGTGTTCCAACACATGTAAGCGAGACGATTACATTTAAAGCATGAGGGATTAAGTAATGGATCCCTGTTTGATGGTGATGGTGGAAGGGAGCCCATCTGGAGATGTGTCTCCTTCAAAAAGCTGTCCTTGATAAAGGACAATCTCTCCCATATTGACTGCCCAGGGCACATCATGTTACAACCAACACTTGGCATTCATCAGCCTCAGTAAGGCACTATATTACATTCTCATGGGCTTCCCTGGTACCACATTTGGAAATCATCACATCTTCCTTATCTAAATAAACATGTGCACCACTAGTCACCCTGAGTATGCAATGCAGAGTTGCCCACATGCCCACAAGCAGCTCCATTTCTATTCTGCACCTGCATTTCAAAGCATTTTCTCTTAGGATTTTTGTGTGGGCCTATATTTAAAATAACTGATGTTTTCTCTATCTATGCATATTTCTCTGTCCTACATAGACTATAATTATATCAGGCCATCTCAGATATACCCTGCAGGTTTGGTGAACATCTATCTAGATATTTTGCTTAGCAGGACAACAGAGAAGCAATAAATAATTTTATTTATGTTAATTCAATAATTTATTCATTAAATCAGAAAACACTATTGAATACTTATTCTGTGTTCAGCCCTCCGCTAGAACTTGGGAGCAGGTGAGATGGACATAGTCCCTGCTGTAAAAATGCCTACCCACAGCTTCCTCTGAGAGTCAGGCAAACAAGTAACTCACCTCTATCCAATCTGAGAGCTGTAATCAAGTATGTGTAGCGCCTTGGAGAAACAGAGCAGTGAGGGTGTTGGGTTTTTCCCGTAAAAGTATGAAGAAGGACTTCATAAAGAAGGTGGCATTTGAGTTGTGCTTAAAGGATGAGCAAAAGTTTTCTGGGATGGGGAACAAAAGATAGGCCTTCTAGACAAAGGGGACCCTATGGGGAAATGGCAGGAGGCACAAAGCAGCTACTGTGAATTTCCCTGTGTGACTGGAGTGTATCATGCATGGGCGGGCAGAAGTGTTGTAAACAGGAGCCTGGCAAGGGAGGTCAAACTCAGATTATAAAAGGCCTTGAACGTGCGTTCCAAAGATGTTCAAGTTTGTCCAGTAAGCAATGGGATCATGGAAAGATTTCTGAAAAAATTATTCTGGTGGCAGAGTTCATAAAAGGTCCAAAGAGAGAAGTGGTTACAGAAGGTAGGACAATATGTTAGGTATTTATAGAGATCCAAAAAAGAGATCTGAAGTAGACACATGGAAATTGATTCAAGAGACATTTCTGGATTAGAATTGCCAGCACTTGTTGACACAATGGATGTATAGTTCACCATACACAATTTGAGTGCACAGAGGTCTATAAGCTCCTTAAATGCTTAAGTAAAGACAATTTAAGTAAAGATAATTTACTAAATAGGTCCTCCAAGATGACACATAAACAACGTGAAGGGACTAGGCCTTCTGGACTCTGGGTCAGCATCCACTGGGATGGTATTCTGGCACTCCCTTCATAGCTGGCTGGACAGCAGATAAGTCCCTTCTTCATTTTAAGCCTTTCTTGTAACCCAAATGGAGGAGGTGGCCGGGGTGATTTATCTCCAAGACTTCCTCTAGCTCTCACACTCTGTGAGTCAAACCCTTGTGATAAGGGGCCACCAGCCCTGGCCTTTCCCAAACTGAGTCACCTCTGAAGCTGAGATTATTCTGAGGCTAACCAGTCACCGCAGTAGCATCCCAAGATCCATTCTCAGGAACTGGGGACCAGCAGGTCTGGGCTGAGGCTGAGGCAGCTGTCAGAGGCTATTCCTTGATTATACAGGCCTCTCCAAACATCTCCCCCTCAAATGCATAGCCACACTCAGTCCAGTGGATCACTGGGCTTTGGTTCTACCAAAGAAAGAGCCCTCTCTTGCAGGTCTCCAGATTTCTCAGAGTCTGGTTTTCCTGCTTGGGCAAATCCCCACAGCCAATTATCCTTTTTACATTTTTCTAAAGCTGCTTACAGGACTTTGCCACAAGAATGCAAGGTTCTCAGGTGGTTCTCCCTTACTTCCTCCTCCCAGAGCACAACCAGGAATCCACTTCCCTCAAAGGACTTCAGGCCTTGCTCCTTGGTCCCCTAGCCAGTAGGGGGCTCCACCTCTGCCTGGTTCCAGCCACCTAACTTGGTGCACACTTAACTGTGTGCAGGCAATGGTTTCCCCAAGTCAAGGATTCCACACAGCCAACCCAAGAGGGAGGTGTGACTTCCCAAGTCTAATTGAGGTTTGGTGAAGGAAAGGTGGCTCGTCACAGGCTGAACTTCTAGGATGTGCCAAAACCAGAATTCAAACCAGTCTGTCTGATCTCTAGTCTGCTCTGGTTCTCCTGCCTATGACCAGAGTTAAGCTCTAAATGATATTAATGCCTAAGCATAAACCATCTGCAAAGCCTCTGAGCACATCTGCCTCTGATGTCTTTTTACCCAAGGAAGGTACGGTCAAAGTTATTTCAGGTCAAGGCACGAAAATAGGGAAACAGGTCATAATTCACCTAACCAAGGGTACTAACTTTAGACATCCAGGTTCCTTCCAGTTTTTTTCCAGTAAAGGTGTGATGTACTGCTATAAGCCAGTTTCACATAGTCATTAAAATAAAGAAACTTTATGAATCAGGCTGCCCCACTTTAAATCCCCTTTATCACACAGTACCCCGGTAATCTTGGCCAAATTACTGAGGCTCTCCTAAGCTCAGCTTCCCATGAGTAATGGAAAGGAGAATAATACACAACTCATAGCGTTGTTATGAGGCGGAAATAAGACGATACATGTAAAGCACTTAACAAATAGTCTGGCATATGGTATGAGCTCGATAAATCCCAGCCATTATTATTAGCATAATATCTTCGCACGTAAATCTATCTGCAGCTCTGATTGTTTTCTTAGGAGAGATTCCAATGAGTAAAATCCTGTATCAAAGGATGGCTCTTCATACATAGTGCTTAATTATCTTCCACAAATTTTCTGGCAATTTACACACCCAAAAGAAGTGTCTGCAGGGGTAAATACAGCCATCCTTCACAGCAGTGGACTCCAAAGGTATATGGAATGTAGCTGGGTGTAACACTTAATATAAGGTGTTTGAACATCTTACTGTTCTCACATACAAAGACATAAACTTTCTTTTCTTTTTCATGCCCCTTCAGTCATGGAATAACCAACGCCTGGGCTAATCAATCCAAAGGCCTTTGATTTAAGAGTTCAAGAAGACGGGTTCAATGCTAAGCTTTCTATGACAGTTTGAGCTAGTCTGAATAGGAATTATACCTGGGCAGTATCTTCCTCTCATATTTTTTATAACTACGAATGCAGAATGCCTATTATCACGAGGCCTAGTCATATTTGTGTGACTGTCAATATTTTTTGTACATTTCTCTATAAAGGCACTGCATTTATAAACAATTTTTACTGTTCGTTATATAGATATTTCATGCATTGATATCAAATAGGGCATAGAGCCAGCTCTACCAAAATTTTGCTGTGCAATCAAGGGTAAGTGACTTTCCCATTCTGGGCCGCCTTTTTCTGTCTATAACAGTGAAGGCCTTGCTCCAAATTATCTCCATTAGCTGTGTTTCTCTTATTTTGCTTTCTCATACATTGAGGTTTCTCAGTCTTGGCACTACTGACATATTAAGCAGGAAATTTTTTGTCGTGCAGAGGAGAGTATAGTTGTTCTGAGCACTGTAAGATGTTTAGCAACCAGACTTAGACTCTACGACTTTACTGGTACCTCCATCCAAGCTGTGACACTGAAAGATGTCTCAAAATATCGAGACAAATGCTGATAGTCAAAATCATCCTCAGTTAAGAACTACTTGCCATATTCTTAAGGGTTTCAGGCCTTGGGTGTTATGTAAAGAGTTGAATTAGATGGCTTTTAATATCCCTTCCAGCTGTAAAATTCCAGAGGCCAGTGATGCTGTCACCCCACCCACATCCTACAAATTTGAGAGAGGTCCTTGTCACCTCTGGTGTCTCTTCTACCTGCCGAATTCCATGGATACGATTGACTCAGTCATCTCTGCCTTTGCTAGAGGTGACAGGTAAACTATCCCAACCACCAATTTGGGGTTCATCTGACCCATTCACCAGTCATGTGTCTCTGGGAAAATTCCTGAGCTTTTCGGAATTTTTTCACATGTCAAATGTGGATGATACCACAGATCGATTCGAGGAGGACGAAATACGGCCAGTGGGCTTATGCCTGCTACCAATGAGGAGGAAAATTCCAAATGGGAGGCTCTTGCTTTCATTTTTCCCTACAGAAATGATTGCCACTCAATCATTGCTCAGCCATGGCCTTCGGGTTTGGATCCAGTTTTCTTCTGATTTAGGTGTTTTCCAGCCACAATCAAGGAGCGGCTCCTGAGGAATGGGGTAGACAAATGATCCAGTTAGCAGTCAGAGGAATGCAATGGACCAAGAGAGTGACTTTAGTTCCAGCTGAAAATGTCAGCAGAGTGCTGGGAGAACGAAATCTGTTTAGCAGGTGTGCTTGGAATCTGGCAGAGAGCACTGGGCCAGGGCCAGGGTCACCGAGCTGGTCTGAATGCCTTCTATGTTGACTCCTTGGGACTGAGACCCAGGATTTAAAGGGGAGAACATCTAGAGTAAACACGCAACAGCCAGACAGTGGCTAGAATTTTTCCCCAGCCCTTCCATGTCTCTTGCAGAACACCAAGAGGCCAGCAACAGAAGTGGGGCCGCAGTCTGCAGCCTTCACCCACCCTCTTCCACATCACCTGATCTGAAAGCAGCTCCAAAAATAGCTCAGAATTTGGGCCTGCCTGGGAGACACATAAAGATCCATTTACATGGGAAGGTGACTGCTCTAAATACCCACAGCAGGCCAATCTATGCTAATGGCTCAGTCTCCCTCAAATCTGGGATTTATATAACTGGTTCCTACACTCTGTCGTTGCCAGCAGAAATGCCTGAATTATCTTAATTCCAGAATGTAAATTATTCCAATTTTGAGGCCATCATTTTAAAGCTGTCAAAGCCAATATTTTTAACAGCCTAGAAAAAAAACTACAACTGGAAAATGTCTAAACAAGTTGTACTTGAAGTCTTGAGACAACTTCTGGCAAAAATCTGTGCTGAGATGGAGAAATCCCCCATCTCGGGACTTCACAACTCAAGGAAAACATTGATTCGTCCCGTCACCAATTTGTCTGCGGGGGAACCAATGAGTCAGTGTACCTGCATTGATCACTTTCAACCTGTTAATTTCCATTTATGGATTAATCATTCGTCTTTTGGTCCTAAAAATTTTTTTAGGAAATTAATTCCTTAAACATTCAATACTTGGTCATGAAGAGAAGGGGGGAAAAATCCCACCCTAACCTTCACCCTTTCCAAGTTTCCATTCCATTTCTAGCTTAACTTCCTTCATCCACAGCTCTCTGAGAACCACTGTGTGCTGAGCACGAACCTGGCGACACTGAGATGGGTAAGACCTTCCTGAAGGTGAGGGAAGAAGCTTCCAGATGAACTCCCTCACATGTGGCCAGGAAAGAAAGGCAGCTCCTCTTTTTATTGGCACATCAGTTTCCATCCAGGTGGATCATCATCTCTTACGAACTCTCCCAGAAAGACACCTGGAATTGAAGGCGGTAGGTGAGTGTGTGAGGAGGGGGATGTACAGGGCATCATCTCAGCTCTGATTTGTCTTTGGGACAGAGGCAACCTGTTAGCACCTGGGAAACTGGCCAGGTTGCAGGAATATGGCACGTGCCCTCTCCCCCACCACGTGGGCACATCTGCTCACCACTGCCCCAGACACCAGGCTCAGGGTGGTCCTCAGGATAATGCTGGAAAATCTCTGTGATGGGCCCCTCTCTTCTTCAGAGGCTGGAAAACACCCCATTCCTGTAGCTCTGAAGCAGGATTAATTGATTGGTCTCATATGAACCTAAAAGCCGTTAAGAGCAAGGAGGATGAAAAGCAATTCAAATTGCTTTATTACCATTTTCTAGTAAAGTACCAGTTTAGTCCTCAGCCCTACTGTGAAGCAGCGGGTTTCCAGATATTGACTGTGCTGGCATGTGCTCCTAGAAGAGAGGAAATGCCTGGGTCTGAAAAGCAGAAACATCTGCTCAGATCTCTGGCGGGTCTGTTGCTGGAGCCATGGCAAGGAAGGTGGTGGGGGGGGGTGTTCCCTCCAGGTGGTGTCACTACAAGCAGGAGGTGGGGAGAGCATCCCCAGTAGGGGAATTTCAGACCATGGGGGCTCTTCCTCTCTTTTCTTAAGGTCTCATTCGCTTGTGGGGGGAGGGGAAGAGATTACAAATGGTTTTATAAGGTAGTCTATAGACTTTCTGACTGTGGGCAGCCAAGATGACTAGGTCGTTACAATGCTAATGATAGCAGCTGTCGTGTAGTGCTTGTGTATGCAGGACTAGTACTTCACCTGTCCTCCATCATTTAAACCTCAAGCAACACTACAAGGTACACACTACTCTAAACTCCTTTTTACAGATAAGAAAACTGAGGCACATGTGTTAAGTAACTTGCACAAGTTCACTATCTAGTAAGTGGGGGGGGGGGTTCAAGCTTTAAACCCAGCAAGTATAGCTGAAGAGTCCCTGTTCTTACTCCCGTGACACTTTTTTCTTTGATCCTTATAGAAATACTGTGAGTCAGCTACTAATGTCCCCAATTTTCAAATGAGCAAACTATAGCTGAAAGTTATGAAGCGATTTGTCCATAAGGTCATAAGAATAAGAAATGTCACAGTCTGAATTAACCCCAGGCCAAGCTCTTTTTACAACAGCCTGGTCTCCGTCGGTGATTTCAAAGCTTAGACTTGGGCTATGCTTTCTCTGTAGAGATCTAACCCAGAATGTCAATAGCAAATCAATTGGTAATAATAATAGTAATTGATAATAATTTTACTGAACACCTGGAATTTGATAGACCCTCCTGTAGACACAAGTTAAATCCTCACAAATTCCTGAAAGTCAGATTTTTTTCTTTATTATCCCCATAAATCACAAAGGGAAACTGACGTGTGTCTCGATTAGGGCCACACAGCTGGCAAATGATTGCACTTAAATACAAGCCCAAGTTGATCTGGTTCCTAAGTACAAGTGCTTACTAATTGTCATTTTCTTAAAACAAAAGAAAAGAAGTAAAGTAATAAAGAAGTAGGAAAAAGAAAGAAAAGCAACAGAAACTGAAGGATTAATATTTGAAGTCTATTCAGTGCCCTAGGGAAACTCACATGTAACAAAAATCTTTGCCACATGTTTCTAGAACATAAAGTCCATGTGAGCAGAGATCTGGGCTTTCTCTTCCTCTCCCATATGCCCTGTACCTATAACATACTGGTAGATAATTGTTGGATGAATGACTGAATTTACTTCGGGTTGTAATAAAAACATCTTAGGAAGCTTGAGTGATTTGCAGAAAGGGAGTTTCTAAGAACAAATTCAGTACTGGGCTACAACTAATCCAAAGTGATAAGAGGTAGATTTTTCCAGTAATGATTACCACAGGTGTGTCTATCTGACTTAAATATTTATTTATAAGAAAAGAACTCAGTGGGTCATCATCTCTCCAGTTGCTCAAACCAAAAACCAGAAGTCCAAATACTTGGACCAAGCCACAGCTGGTCAAGATCTCCCCTGGACTAACCCAAGGTCCTCCCATCTTAACTCTCTTCTTCTACTCTTGACTCTCTAACCCATCCTCCATCCAAGAAATAAGGTATGCCCCCCAAAATATGAATCAGATTATGTCACACACCTTGCTGGAAACCCTACTGGAAAAACCTTCCCCAGCTTCCCATTGAACTTAGAGTTAAATCTAGACTTCTTCCACTAGCCCCTGCCTTTTACTAGCACCATTTCAAACCACCTCCCTGTAACGTAGAATGTTCTGTCCACATTGGCCTTCTCTCAGTGCCTCTAACAAATTATGTCCATTCCCGCTTTAAACTTCATACATATCATCTTCTCTGGTTGGGCTCTCCTTGCACAATTCAAAATTATATATTTACTGGTATATTTATTCTGTATCTACCCTAGTAGGTTGTAAGCTCCTGAAGGTGAAGATCCTGTCTGGTTTCTGTCTGTTTGTTGGAGGTTAGAGTGTCATCATTGGCTGTTCAGCACCTACCTTTGTGCCTCGTGGTGGACTATGGTAGACATTCTAAAATATTTACTGAATAAAATAAATGAGAAAAGATTATTAGATCTGGAAAAAATCACAGAGACCCATAACCTGTTAGTGTAAGCATCTTGGAAACAAGTGCTATGTCTTGGTTAGCTCTGTATTCCCAGCAACTTCCAAAGACTGGCAGAGGTAGATGTTAAATGAATTCTTGTGAGTGACAGAATGGAATGGACAAGTAACTAACATTTACTAAACCCACTAGTGTGTTCTAGGCAATCAACATATGTAACTTTTTTTATTCTACTAAATAACCACATGGAATAAAAAACCAAAAGTTTTTCTTAAAGAGTTTAAGTCATGTATCAAAAGTCACCATGATGAATAAGTCAACCACCTTATTCAACCACCTATTTTTACAGATAAAAAAATTGAAACCAATAAAAATACTCAAGGGGTGCCTGGGTGGCTCAATTTGTTAAGCGACTGCCTTCGGCTGTGGTCATGATCCCGGAGACCCGGGATCGAGCCCCACATTGGGCTCCCCGCTCTGCGGGGAAGCCTGCTTCTCCCTCTCTCACTCCCCCTGCTTGTGTTCCCTCTCTCACTGTGTTTCTCTCTGTCAAATAAAGAAATAAAATCTTTTTTACTCAAAAATGTAAACATATAAAGGCAACTATCTCAACATAATAAAGGCCATATATGAGAAATCCATAGCTAATAGTATGCTCAATGGTGAAAGACTGAAAGTGTTTCCTCTAAGATCAGGAACTAGATATCAATGCCTGCTTTTTCTACTCTATTCAAAATAACGTTGGAAGTTCTAGCCAGAGTAGTTAGATAAGAAAAAGAAATAAAAGTCATCCAAGTAAGAAAGGAAGAAGTAAAATTATATCCATTTGCAGACTCCATGATCCTATTGTAGTAAACCCTAAAAATTACACACACACGCACACACACACAGTTGGAACTAATAAGTTTAGCAAAGTTATGGGATATAGAATTAACATACAAAAATTAGTTGCATTTCTACACATTGACAATGGACAATGAAAAATGAAATTATGAAAACAATTCCATTTATAATAGTGCAAGGATAAAATGCTTAAGGAAAACATAACCAAGAAGGTGAAAAACTTGTAAATTGAAAACTGTAAAACATTGCTAAGGAAATTAAAAGGTACAAATAAATGGAAACACATCTGTGTATATGGACTGAAACTAGACATTTTTAAAATGTCAATATTATTCAAAGTGATCTGCAGATTGAATACTCTCCCTGTCAAAATCTCAATGATGTTTTTGCAGAAATGGAGAAAACCTCCCTAAAATTTATATCAAATTTCAATTTCTTGAATAGTCAGAACAAAATTGGAGAGGAACAAAGTTAGAGGATTAACGCTCTCTGATTTCAAAACTTACTACAAAACTACCATAATAAAAACAGTGTGCTACTGACATAAAACAGACATATCAACTAATGGAATAGAATAGAAGGTCTGCAAGTAAACTCTCAAATATATGGTTAAATGATTTCTGACAAGAATGCCAAGACCTTTCAATGGGGAAGAAACAACATTTTCTCCAAATAGTATTGGGAAAATTGGACATCCACAGAAGAATGAAGTTGGATCCTTACTCTCCACCATATATAAAAATTAACCCAAAATGGATCAAAGACCTACATGTAAGCACTAAAGTCTTAAAACTCGTAGAAGGAAACATAGAAGAAAAAATCTTCACAACATTGAACTTCTTGGCTCTGATACCAAAAGCATAGGCAACAAAAGAAACATAGGTAAAATGGACTTCCTCAAAATTTAAAAACTTTGTGCATCAAAGGACACGGTTAAAATAGTGAGAAGCCAACTCACAGAATGGGAGAACATATTTGCAAATTATATTCCTAATGAGAGACTGATATCCAGTGTATATTTAAAAAACCCTCCCACAACTCCACAACAAAAAATAAACAGACTGATTTTAAAAATAGGCAAAAGATTTAAATAGACATGTCTTCAAAAAAGGTATGTAGGTGGCCAATAAGTGTATGAAGAGATGCTCAATATCACTACCATCTGGGAAATGCAAATCAGAGCCACAATGAGATACCTTGTCACAGCCATTATTAATTATCAAAACAACAACAAAAGAAAATAAGAATTGTTGATGGGGATATGAAGAAATTGGAACTCTCATTCATTGCTGGTGGACACGCAGAAAGGTGTAGCCACTGAGGAAAACAAAGTGGGAGTTACTAAAAAATTCAATGTAGAATTATCCTATGATCCAGCAGTTCCACTTATATGTACCTAAAAGAACGGAAGGCAGAGACTCAAATATTTGTACACTCGTGTTCATAGCAGCACCACTCACAATAATCAAAAGGTGGAAACAACCCATTCATCGACAGAGGAATGAATACACAAAATGTGATACACATACAATGGAAGATGATTCAGCCTTAAAAAGGGATGAAATTATGACACATACTACAACATGGATGGGAACCTTGAAGACGTTATGCTGAGAGAAAGAAGCCAGACACAGAACGATAAATAATACAGTCTGATTTCACTTAGGTGAGGTGCCTAGAGAAATCAGATTCATTGAGACAAAAGGTAGAATAGTGGTGTAGGGGGCAGAGGGTAAAAGGGAATGGAGAGTTATTGTTTGATGGTATAGACATTGAGTTTGGGATGGCAAAAAAAGTTGTGGAGATAGATGGATAGTGATGAGGACTGCACAACGTGTAAATGTTGCCCCTAAACTGTACACTTACCAAGGGCTAAAATGTTCATTTTGATGTTCTGCATATTTTACCACAGAAAGAAATCTGAAACCAAGATGAGAAGACTTCCCCAAAATCACACAGTGAGTTTGTTACTGACTCAGGCGACACTAGACATCCCAGCTTCTGGAAGCCCCCAACTAGTGCTATTCTTATCTTCACTTTAAACTAAAATAGGACTTACAGTTACAGAGCATTTGCAAACACAGCTAAACATCAAGTGGCTTGAACAGAAAGAACCAAACTCCTCACTTATTATTTTCCCTCTAGGCTCTCCAAGTAAAAGAAGAAACTCATAACCAAGACATATCACTGGTGGAGGTGGTGATAATGATGGCAATGGTTTTGAGAACAAACCCTCCATTCCCTGAGGCCGAGGCCAGTGGGCATTTAACTCAGCTCCTTGAACCCCAGACTCTGTAAAAAAAATATCCCAAGCCCCTTACTTAACAAACTTTGGCTCTGTTTCAATTCTTACTTTGATAAGATGGGACTAAGTAGAAACTCAGCTAATCAGAAACCCACTCATCTCTCAGTTAATTGTGGTTTTGCTCTTTGAGTCCCATTAGAGTAATGTCTTTCTAAAACAGGAAATCAAAAAGTACCTAAAAACTTAAAATTTCAGGGCTGAATCTGGGTTGTCTCCTCTTGTTTCTTGTCTCTTTTCTTCCCAGGGTCAGATTGATACTTGTCAGGCAACTGAAGAAACTGTTTATGTTATGCTAAAACCTGTCTTTCAAAGGCAAATAAGACTATTACATTACGTAAGTCATTTGTCATAGTTCTCTGACCGCTCAACCCCTGTTTATTTCTCTTGGTCAAGGGTTAGGAAAGAGAAAAGAGCAAGAAGAACACTAGATGTGTAGAATAGGATTACAGCACAAACTGGATCATTAACTCCAAGGAAATAATTCTAAATGAACATAGATATTCCTCTGCCCCACGCCCTAAAGTAGTGTTTATGGCAACACCCTTGCTACTACAACTGGTTTGTCTCCTTATTAATGTCCAGAGTTATCAGAATTCCCAGTTATGACATACTTTCCATAAATTGAAATATTAAGTAGCCAGTTACATTTTTCTTTCAACCTAAAAAAAAAAAGAAAAGTCTCAGGGTATAACCTCATGAGTAAAGTGAATTTTAATTGTTCATTTTTCCACAGCAACCTGAATATGGTTATCAATTTTTCTTAAACTAGATTTAGTGTTCAGAGTGATAACATTTATTTCTTTCCACTCAGACTCCTTACACTTCCTGTCCATTAAGAAATACATGTTAACGGTGAAGAATATGTATGCTACCAGGTTGAAACTAAAAAAAGAAAGCGTGATTTCATTTTTTTTTTTAAGTTGAAGGTGTTTTTATTGGAATTTAAAAGAAAAAGGAACTTTTATATATAGGTCATATAATCCCAACTACCTATTAATTACTTTAATCCTAAAAATGCACACTTTTCTGCCCTTTTAAAACATTGATATTCAGGGCTCCTGGGTGGCTCAGTTGGTTGACTGACTTGATTTTTGGCTTAGGTCATGATCATCAGGGTCCTGGGATGGAGCCCTGCCTTAGGCTCTGTGCTCATCCTCGGGGAGTCTGCTTCTCCCTCTGCCCCTCCCCCGACTCGTGTGTGTGTGTGTGTGTGTGTATGTGTGTTTGTGTGTGTGTTGCATGCGCGCGCGCGCACCTGTTCTCACTCTCTCTGTCTCTGTCTCTAAAATAAATAAGTCTTTTAAAAACAATTGATTTTTTTTTTTAATGATGAAAACTCCCTCCTGACCTTAGGGACATGTCAACGTCTTAGTCTTGTCATATGCATAAGATCGGCTCTGAACTTAAGCTTTCCGAATTCAGATCTGTATATTGTTGCTTATGTTTGTTGCTATTGAACAATTGGATCACCAATCTGTGTTGTTAACAGATGGGAGAAATACTACCTGAGCAGGTTACCTTGTTGATTCTACCTGACATATTCTTTGAGATCACAATCTTTCTTTTCTGCTCCAAATATGAAAGAGTGCTGGACTTGAGCTGGCTGCTCTCCTCACACGGTTCTGTAATAACTTTTTTCCAGTCAGTCCTTGCTTCAAAGGGAAACACATGGCAGATTTTTACTTGTGAGTCCAGCTGATGCTGTTGTCGCTCTCAGCCCCTTCTTTCTAGTCTGGCCTCTGATCACCCTCCCCTAGCAAAATTCCTCACCTCCAGTCAGTTTCCAGTTAGTAATGCGTGAGCTGATCAAAAAAAGAAAAATTTTAAGTAATATTTTGAAAGCACTTCACAGTTTACAAAATACTTTTGTTATATTTAATTTGCATTTTATGTTTTTGTAAATGCACTCTTTTTTTAATATAAAGTTTAAAAAAAATTCTTCAGAATCTCACAACCCACATAAGTCCTCTTTGAGTTCTTAAGCAAAAATAATACATTTATCATCTATAGTAACACAAAGCAGACAAATGGTTTTCTGGGATGAGGGAAGAGGGTATGGGAAGATTGACTGTAAGGGACAAGAAAGAACTTTCTAGGATAACAAGAGTATATCTTTTCCCCCCAGCTTTATTGAGGTATAATTGACATAACATTGTGTAAGTTTCATTTACATAATGTGATGATTCGATATATGTACATACTACTAATTGATTACCACAATCAGGTTAGTTAAACACATCCATCACTCACATATTGACCATTTTTTTGTGTGTGGTAAGGATTTCCAACACCTACTTACTTAGTATCTTTCAGATATAAAATAGTTAATAGTAAGTCATGCCATGCTTTAGATCCCCAGAAATTATTACTTTCTTCTAAAAGTCTGTACCTTTTGACCTCTTTCAGTCATTTGCCTCACCCCTCTGCCCCTGGAAACCACCAGCCTACTCTCTGTTTCTATGAATTTGGTGGAGTTTTTTTTATATTTAGATTCCACATATAAATGACACCGTACAGTATTCGTCTCTCTGTCTGATTTATTTCACTTAGCATAATGCCCTCAAGTTTCATCCGTGTTGTTGCAAATGTCAGGATTCCCTTCAACAAAAGTATGTCTTGACTATGGTAGTGACAAGGATTTCCTTCAATGAAAGTGTGTCTTCACTTTGGTAGTTACAAGGCTATATTCCTTTGTCAGAAGTCATCATGCTGTACACTTAAAATGTGTACATTTTATTGTATGTAAATTATACCTAAATAAAGTTTACTATAATTTTTTAAGTAGTAATATATTCATGAGGAAATTCAAAAAGGACTCGCAGTTAAATATGCTGGATTTATTTTACTTTTCCTCTCACTAAAATGGTAGTAAAGGAATGGATAAAAGACATCCAAGGACAGGGAGAATAGGGGGAAAAAAGACTTTAGAAGGTAAGAATTCAACAGATTTCAAAATTTAGCAGAGCAAAGTGCATTACAAACTCAGTGCCTACAGTTAATGAAAAACATCATGAGAAGTTAGGGGGCAATTTCCCCCGCAGGAACCCTGGAGGGAAAGAGAAGGAAGCTTAAAACTTAAGGGAGGGGTTTGAAATATAAAAATAAAAGAAGGATTACCTGGAAGTCTAGCTGAAGAGGAATGGGACCCCACCCCTTTGCTCTAGACAGTCGGATGATTACTCCTTCTTCACCCTCCACTAGTGGTAGAATAGAGGTTTATTTCAGAGAGACCCCAGACTTTTCCCCAGTGGAAAGTAGGGGCCAGTGCAAGACTGAAATTTACAAATAAGTTGCCTACTCTAGCCCCCACAGGTCAGTAATCTAAAAAGTCCAAAGCAGATATTTTAAAGATCTCTTTCTGGAAAAATTAAACAGTTCTAGAGAAAACAAAAAACAAAAAACATGCACACAGGTTCCAGGTTCTCACCAACAGTAAGGCTGTCCTGGTTCTCGATTTCTCTAGACTGAAACCCACCAGTTCATAACACTGTTTCCAGGGCAGACCTGGTCCATATGGACCTACTGATGGTAAAACCCAATGTTGTCTCTCTTCTTTTAAACCATGCACTGAAAACGTCCTTCTCATACATACCATTTCCCTCATGTCACTCTTTCCTGCAAATAAATTCCAGGCTCAAGGAGATTGTGTAGCTCTTATTATCAAGGTAGCCATTGTGAATTTGTTATGCAGGACAAACCAGCATAGGGGATAGAAATGCATTCTCATTGAAACAGTATTTCAGTAGGTAGACTACTACTTCTCCTAATACTCAGTGAACTCTGGCATTACCTTCATCATTTGCCCATTGATTCCCAGGAGTTCCCTAAGGGCTATCTCACATGTGCTCACACCCTATTCTATCTGCTCCCACCACAGACCTCATCTTCCCTCCTGGTCCAAAATTCCCTATGTCCCTCACCTTCAGAGCTGTGTAAAGATACCCACACTGTTTCTAGGGCACACCATTGGAACACCTCCCTTGGACCCACCAAAATGTATGAAGTTGCCAAAGCAGCACTTTGTTTCTGTAAGTCTGTAATGTGCCTAAGTCATCTATCTTTTGTGCACAAGTGGAAAGAAGCTCAACAAGTTCCATTATAATTAGAAGTATTATGGGGCGCCTGGGTGGCTCAGTTGGTTAAGCGACTGCCTTCGGCTCAGGTCATGATCCCGGAGACCGGGGATCGAGTCCCACATCGGGCTCCCTGCTCGGCGGGAGGCCTGCTTCTCCCTCTCTCACTCCCCCTGCCTGTGTTCCCTCTCTCGCTGTGTTTCTCTCTGTCAAATAAATAAATAAAAAAATCTTTAAAAAAAATAATTAGAAGTATTATGAAAACATTATGAGCCTAGTTGGCTCAGTTGGTTAGGCATCTGACTCTTTTTTTTTTTTTTAATTTTATATATTTTAACAGAGAGAAAGATGAGTAAACATGAGCATGAGGAACAGGCAAAGCTGGGAGAGGAGATGACCAGCCTGATTATATTTGCAAGACCCTATTTCCAAATAAAGTCAAATTTCAAGGAGCCTAGTGGACATGAATTTTGAGGGTACATTATTCAATCCAGTACACCCACACTTGGTCAGACTCAGCAAAAATACTTCCAAATAAGGAAGTATAGTGGTCTATAGGAGGCATGGATTAGGACCTAATTCAGACTCAGTCAAGAGAATCAAGAAAGGATCAGAATCCAGGAAGCCAGTGAGCTGGTGAATGCCCAAACCAAAAGTTCACTTGGATGGGGCCAACCTGGTCACTTCTCCTCCACACCTTCCCTCTAGCCCCTTGGACAGAAGGACATGGATGGCTGCCTTCTTTCTCAGAAAAATGGAAGCTAGCATACACTGAGTGTCTTCTATGAACCACAAATTTGCTAGTCATTTTAATATAACTAGCAATTCCCCTAAAGTTGAATCCTGATTTTAGAAATGGAAAAACTGTGACTCAAAGTTAAGTGACTCATCCAAGAACACACAGCAACTTGCCCATCTGGCCCCAAAGGTCATGCAGTGTCAATGCACACAGTTTCTGCGGGTAGGAACAGTCCCAGGCTGCTTCTGCTTCCCCAGGACTCAGTGAGCTAGCTCAGAATGGAGATTGTATTTTACTCCTGTGGGGAGGAGGAAATGCTGCTAGGACACAGCTGAATGTCCCGTCACATTGAATGCCCACAGAGGTTAAGAAAGGTCCATGAGCCCACTCATCATCCTCTGCCTCTTCCATGCACCTATTCCCAACCCTTCTTTCCTCCCAGGAGAAAACCAGATTGGCTAGGAGTGTTGCACCAAGAAAAATCCATCTCGTAGCAAACATTCTTCCAGTCCCCAAGGATTCTTCGTAAGAGCTTTCCACTGCACCCGCTCACAGGGCAGACACTGTGCTAAACCAGCTGTTTAACACGAGAGGCTCCCAGTCCCCAGAGACCCGAGACACGCTCCTGAGACGTGCAATATGTCTCCATTAGCCAAGCAACCAGCTTTGGGTGTGTTTTCTAATTCCATATTCTTGTGTTCATTAGCTGCAAGCCTGCCAGAAACTCAGAGCTCACCAGCTTTTCCAAACAGAGAAAAGATAAATATTTCACATGGTTTGCCTCATAGATCAGTTTTTCTGAGGACCTCATGCTGTAGAGTCTTGTTACCACCATAACCTGTCAGACTTAGCTGCAGAGCCTGCTGGGGTGTCTGTGCTGAGTCAGCAGAGAAAGATGAGTAAACATGAGCATGAGGAACAGGCAAAGCTGGGAGAGGAGATGACCAGCCTGCAGGACAGTATCTGAGAGAGAAGGCAGCCATCCAAGTCCTGCTGGCCAAGGCACAAGAGCAAAGGGGGTTTAGCATGGTAGGTAAGGGCTCAAACTCCAGAGAGAGGCAGAACTGGTTTTGAATGCAGGCAACCCCCTTAGTGACTCTGTCACCTTAGGCAACAATCATAACCTCTTATGCCACAGAGGTAATAAAAGAACCTCTAGATTATTCTGAGGCTAGAATGAAATAATGCTTATAAGATTCTCAGCACACGGGCTGGCCCAGGATAAACTAAAATTAGCACTGTTTGCAGGCTGATTCAGTTTCCAAGGGAAGACAGTCTCCCTGGTATACAGTGACCTCCCATCAAAAGGAATCTCACAGAGAATGGCAGCTCCCCAATCCTGGGTTCTTCTAGCCCTGTAACAACGTCCAAATTAAGCAGTTTGGAGCGAGAGTCTACACTGCCCACTATGGTAGCCACCAGCCACATGTGGCTATTGAACATGTAAAATGTGGCAGATATACTCTATGTATAAAACCCACAGTGGATTTGAAAGGGTTCATGTGGAAAAAAAAAAATCATAGAATAGCTTATTAATACTCTATCTTATTTTGCCTATGTATTGACATGATAACACGTTGGTTATACGGGCTTAACTAAAATATATTATTAAATTAATTTCACCTTTTGGTGGGGGGTTGGTTTGGTTAGGTTTGGTTTTTACCTTTTTCACTGTGGCTATGAAAAAATTTGAAATAATGTGTATGGCCTGCACACATGGCTCACATGATCTTTCTACTGGACCATGCTGATTTAGGTGGGCAGTGTTCCAACCAATGGGTGGGATTCAAGGGGCCCAAATCCCATTTTTAGGATAAGTGGAGCATGCTCAAGAAGTTAAGGCAGGTAGGGTTCTGAGCTAACCCATGGACCTGCAGGTACTTGGGCTGGGCCCCTAGAAACGAAGATGATGATGACAACAGGAAGACTTGTATTGGACTTCACCTCCTGGCAGGGGAGGAACCCCTGACGAAAAGCCAAGCCTGTACAGGGCTGGCTCTTTGAATGGGTGGGACTGAGCCCGTAAGCTTCAGGGCCTACAATAGGCAGGGCTTGAGGCCTCCAGAGACAGAGAGTTGCCATGTTTGGGATTGTTTATAAACCTGGTGACAGGTAAGTGCTTCATAACCCCACATGTCCCTCCTTCACATGTCATGAGCAGAGATAAGGAATCAAGACACCTCCCTCAAATGAATTCATATCCAGCTCAAAATCCTGGTCTGAGAGAGAAAGCCAGAAAGAGCAGGGAGGAGAAGCAAAGAGATTTTAGAGGAAGACTTTCAAAGTATTGAGTGTGTCCTCAAGCCAAGCTAGCCACAGCCAATTTCTAACACGGACATAAGAAGCATTCTTGGAGAATTCTATCTCATAGGCCCTTGAAAACATGATTATAGTTAGAACCATATGTAGGGCCTAACATGTTTAAGGAAACTTCTGGCTATTCCCTTCAATCTCTCAGTCCCAAACAGCCTCTGAAATGTGATTAGACACAATCTAAACCCAAGCTCCTCAGAGACATGACATCAAAACCTGGTTAGTAACTCCCAAAGTTTATGTTTTCCTGGAGTCTGAGTTGTCCTTAAATGAAGAAGGGTGAGCAGTTTGTTAAGGAATTTCTCCAATTTAGAAAATGAGGATTTCAGCTTCTCATCTTACCTCCACAAAGTATAAACCAGTGAGTTTAAACAAAGGAGGCATATGAAGAGCATTGGAGAATGAAAGAAAGTAAGATGGTTTACCAGCTGACAAGACCTAAGTGATACACTGTGCTCTGGGCTTGGATTATTTTTAGGCTCTGGCACTAAAATCAGGATTAGGATTTCACTCCCTGGCCTCTGAAGACACTCATATGACTTCATCTTTCTGGACAGAGCATGTGCTCTGCTGCAGGTTGCATGAAGACCGCTACCAGATTCAGCAAGGCAGCCCTATCCCCGAATAGAGTGTACAAAAGGCTGGTCTGATCCCTGCATATGATGTGGATTTTAAAGAGCCACTTGGCCAGGACAAAAAAAAAAAAGAAAGAAAGAAAGAAAGGAGGAAGGAGGGAAGGAAGGAAGGAAGGAAGGAAGGAAGGAAGGAAGGAAGGAAGGAAGAAAGAAAGAAAGAAGGAAGGAAGGAAGGAGGGAAAGAAAGAAGGAAGGAAAAAAAGAAAGTAAAAAAGAAAGGAATTCTGCTGCTTCTGTTTCTTCTATACGAAGAAACCTTGAATAACCACACACACCCCACCCAGTGGTATACCTCCAATGTGTCTTATGAAAAATGTATTACATTTGACTGTCTTCAGTCCGTTGGTGTTTGTTTCTGCAGCATGGACGAGTCTCCTCTCTAACCAGGTATCACATGCTCAGCCCAATTCTAACAAACAGGCCAGGATACAGGCTATTTCCTCCCTACTCTTTGAGACCCCTGTGCTCACCACCCCACTAATCCCCATCCCCCATTCTGTTTCACATGCCCCTGTTGAGACTGACCATGAACACAACCTCACTGGGGACATTCTTGTTTGCATCAGCTCCATTTGGTCCTTACACATACAGAACATTTTGCAAATGTGTATTAAATAAAAAAGCATGAATTACTGCCTAAAACTCTGAGCCTCGTCTTTCTCAGTGCACCCCTACACTCTGTTTGCAATAGGAAGTTCTAAGTCACCTGGCAATTCACTGGGTTGGAAAACTGACTCCTAGCAAGAACTAGAGAAAAGGAGGTCATGGAGAAATAGGACCAGGTCACGGTCTTTGGAGGGTCAGTATTGGTTAGGTAAATAAGAGATGACCAAGTCTGGGGTGAACTTGAAAGAGGTAGAACTAATGCAGTCTCCCCAAGAAACATTTTCATTAGCATAATGTTAATGATGCTAATAAAAATGACAAGAATATTCTCTTACTGTCTTAGTACTTGTGTCTTGGGTTCCTCCAATGTTGTAGACCCTGTTCTGAGTGTTAGTGCACAATGAAATAAGTAGTCTCTGCCCTCATGGATGCAAGGCAACAATGTAAGGAAGGAAGTATCTGATATAGCACATGAAAGAGAGAGTGTTAGGGGAGCAGCTGCTGCAGGCTTATAGGAGGTGACCAGAAGGCGAGAGCTGTGAAAGGCTGGAGTCATAGGAGGCAAGTCAGAAGGTGCCTCATGGAGCTTTTCCACTGCAAGGAGGGCCAGTCCATTAGGTCCCACCTGGAAATGGATCATAGGGTGTCTCGAGATTGTGTCATAACATTGAAAAAATAGCATCAACAACAAAAACAAAACTTCTCACCCAAACCAAGACCTTTAGATGTCTCCACTAGCAAGCACTAGACAAAAGGGCAAACAACTATCTCAGTACAGCTCATTTTTGACTCCTGTTAATAACTGAACTGCTGTCGATGGCTTTCTTAAATACAAGTGAGCACCTTATGCTGTGCACTCCACATAAAACTGCACACAACCTCACGAGGGGCCCAGTGTTTCTGGACTGTACTGGACCATGTTGGGTTTTCAACTCTGTTTTCTGGAAATTAAGCCTTATTAGGACCATATCAGGTAGATGTTATCACTCCCACCATGTCAGCTATAAACCTTTGAAAGATGATCTTTTTCCAAATCACCCATCTTACAAGTAGCATCATCATAATTTCCACACAAATGTTCCCACCCACTCAATACCGTTAGTCCTTGGTACCATTTTGTCTATCTCTCTACAAAGAGAAGATGAACATCAGTAGGTCCCCTGTGTGAGCACCGGGAGAACTGGGAGTAGGATCAGCCAGTGACCCAGAGATCCAGAAGACATCCAGGATGCATGTAGTCCCTACAACGGTAAACAGCAGGGAAATATGACTCCTTACCTCCTTGGTGGCCAAGAGCATTGGTGGGGAAAAAGGAACCTGGATAAAATGCCTTTGAAAATCAGAATGAAGTCAAATGATAACCAGGTGTCAAAGAGCCAATCTAGAAAACTAGTGGACTAAGAATTGAGCTTTCCAGGGATTTTTTTCATTCATTCATTCATTCATTCATTCATTCATTCATTCATTTCATTTACTTATTTAACGTGTATTGACTGCTGACTAAGCCATGTATTCACCTCCTACAGTACTAATCTCCTGTTTGTAGCATGACCCTGATAAACTCTCACTTTTCTAGAAAAGAGAAGAATACATGGAACCTGCCATAGTCAGAAGGTTTAGCTTTGACCCAGAATGTTGTTGTTACTTGGTTGGTATATGAATTATCTAATCTGTCTATGTCCTCAGTTCTTAAAATAACATAACTATAATATTAGTCCTATCTCATGGGTTTGTTGTGAAGATTTCCTAAGAAAAGGTATATGAGAGCACCTGGTACACAGTTAGAATCCAGGAAATGTTAGGTGAATCTGAATTTGTGGGTTATTTTACTGGGGTTAAGGCCATTGCTGGTTTTCAGAACAAAATTCAGAATGTGAGATAAAGGGAAATAAAAGCTGCAGAATCTCGGGTAGCCTCCTTGTGCTCCTGTTTGTGGGCGGCCTCATCTTGCTGATACTGCCAGGATGAAGGACAGTACTGGGTACCCTGAACATGGTCCCAGCTGAGACCAGGCACTAAGGCAGTGAAGCCTTGGTGAGACTGGTAGATGTTGGAAGAACCAGCCATGTCATCTTGTTAAGACGTTGCCTGTCTTGTGAGAGGTCAATGTTTGAATACGCCTTCAGTATTTCCCCCTTTCTTCTAGAAGAGCAGCCTATAAAAACTGATTTAGTTATGCAAATATAAATGCAAATACTTTGGCACTGTTCTTGGAAACCCACTTTGGAATAGTGGTTTTCATTAGCCAACATCTAAAATGGAGATGCTTGGAAGTTACTTGTTTAAGAGGCAAAACTGTTTTGTGTGACCTAAAAAATATTCTATCCTGTTTTGTGCAGTAATGTAAATTTGGGGTATCTTTAGGTTGCGCTGTGTTTCTGCTTATGCTAGTTCTTTAGAAGTATTTCTTCTCTAGAACTGGTTACTAAAATGAGAGCTGGGATGGTCCCAGATGCAAACACAAGGAGGGCCTATTAATCCCTTCCTGCAAGGCTGAAGACAGAGGATTCAACCCAGAAGAATTCACAGAAAGAACTGAGACCAGCTAGCTTTCTCAGGGAACCCGGAATCTCTGGCCATGTGTATCATAATAAGTAAGGAAGGGGAGAGCCTGATGCCTCTGAGTAAAGTATTTTACATAGCTCACGCAGCATTTGACCAACAATTACCTGTCCTCATGGCGATGTGTTTGTTCTCGTGGGAGCTCACAACTGGGACCAAAGCCAGCACCAGAGGAATGTAAGAGGAGCCACCATCAAGTCTCCCCCTTTGACTGGGGAAAGAACTATCCAGGTGCACTGGCCTCAGATTGGTGAAATTCCCCAGGCTGGTGTATTGATGTCCTATACATGGCACTGTATAAGAACAGAACTCAGACTCCAACAGATGTTAAAAATGTGAGAGCTTGGTGTTGGCTGCACATACCTGTGAATAGACTAAAAACCATTGAATGGTCCCTTTGGATAAGTGAATTGTATAGTATGTTGATTATATCTCAATAAAACTGTGTTTTAAAAAAATGAAAGAGGAGGGGCCCCTGGGTGGCTCAGTTGGTTGGACGACTGCCTTCGGCTCAGGTCATGATCCCGGAGACCGGGGATCGAGTCCCACACTCGATACACTCCCACACTTCCCACTTAGCGGGAAGCCTGCTTCTCCCTCTCTCACTCCCCCTGCTTGTGTTCCCCCTCTGGCTGTGTTTCTCTCTGTCAAATAAATAAAATCTTAAAAAAAAAATGAAAGAGATGTCTTTTCTTTGTGTAGCCTAAAAAGGAAGGAGGTCACAAAAGACATCCCTGCCCCACCCACTATATATATATTCCTTCTGTGACTCTTGGGCTTATTTTGATGTCTTTGTCTCTTAAGAGCCATAGGATAAGGTCTTAAAATTGGGGAAGAGGCTTCCATTCAGCAGGTGAGACCCAGCCCCCACACCACCACCAGCCCATCATCCCTGGAAAAAGCAAACAGACACAGAAAAAGGGACCCTATGAAGCAGACACTCCATAAGACACAGAAAACGAGGACACTTCTCTCACTTCTGGACACCACGGAGTTGAGACCTGCTTATGGGCTTGTCTGAACAGTAAGGATAACAGGACATCAAATCATGGAAAAATCAGAATCAGAAGTCCCAAGCTAGAAATAAGTAAACAGTGTCTAGTTACTTTAATTATTCCTGAACCTCCAGTCAAGTTATATCTGTGAATCATCGTCTTCTCAGTTGGTTGCCACCAGTACAGCAAATACAAGCCTTGAGTCCTCACCTCCTCCCTGCAAAAGCTTTATTAGACATTATTGGTATTAGTCTCTTCCAGCTGCCATAACAAAATACCACAGCCTTGGTGGATTAAGTAGACATTTATTTTATCACTGTTCTGGAAACTAGAAGTCCATGATCAAGGTGCAGGCAAATTTGTTTGATGGTGAAAGCCATCCTCCCTAGCTCATAGGCAGCTGCCTTCCCATTTTACCTCACGACTAGGGCGTTTCCCCTGTGCTTATGTGGAGAGAGATTCTCATGTGTCTTCCTCTTTTTTCATTGCTGTTTTTCCTCAAAGGTATGTATGTATGTATGTATTTTTTAATTTGAGTACAGTTGACATGCAGTCTTACATTAGTTTCAGGTGCAACATAGTGATTTGACATCTCTATGTATTATGCTATACTCCACAAATGTAGTTACCATCTGTCACCTTACAATGCTATTATAATATCCTTGACTATATTCCTTATGCTGTACCTTTTATTCACATGACTTATTCATTTCATAACTGGAAGTCTATCTCCCACACCCCCTCACCCACTTTTCCCATCCCCCCATCCTCTCCCCTTGACAACCATCAATTTATTCTTAGTATTTATAGATCTGTTTTTGCTTCTTGTTTTTTCATTTGTCTTGTTTATTAGATTCCACATATGAGTAAAATCACACAGTATTTGTCTTTCTCTGTCTGAATTATTTCATTTAATATAATACCCTCTGTTTCATATTATCAAAAATGGCAAGCTCTCATTTTCTTTGTATGGCTGAGTAATATTCCATTGTGTGTGGTTATATATATTTATCACATCTTCCTTATCCATTCATCTATCAATGGGCATTTGGGTTGCTTCCATATCTTGCCTATCATAAATAGTATTGTAAAAACAGGGGTGCCCATATGCTTTCAAATTTATATTTTCTCTTTCTTTGGGTAAATACCAAGTAGTAGGATTATTGGATTGTATGGTATTTCTTTTTTTTATATTTTATTTTATTTTTTCAGTGTTCCAAGATTCATTTTTTATGCACCACACCCAGTGCTCCATGCAATACATGCCCTCCTTAATACCTACCACCAGGCCTATACATTTCCCCATTCCCCCTTCCGAAACCCTCAGTTTGTTTTTCAGAGTCCAGAGTCTCTCCCTCTCTGATTTACCCCAGTTCACATATCCTTTCCTTCTCTTAATGTCCTCTATGTTACTTCTTATGCTCCACAAGTAAGTGAAATCATATGGTATTTCTATATTTACTTTTTTGAGAAATCTCCATACTGTTTTCCACAGTGGCTGCACCAGTTTACATTCCCAACAGCACATGAAGTTTCCTTTTTTTCCACATCCTCACCAACTCTTATTATTTCCTTTCTTTTTGATTCTAGCCATTCTGACAGGTATAAGGTGACATCTCATTGTGGTGTTGATTTGCAGTTCTCTAACGATTAGTGATGTTAAGCATCTTTTCATGTACCTGTTGGCCATCTGTACATCTTCTTTGGAAAAATGCCTATTCAGGTTCTCTGCCCATTTTTTTTAAAGATTTTATTTATTTATTTGTCAGAGAGAGAGATGACAAGTAGGCAGAGAGGCAGGCAGAGAGAGTGGAGGAAACAGGCTCCCTGCTGAACAGAGAGCCCCAATGCGGGTCTGGATCCCAGGACTCTGGGACTATGACCTGAGCCAAAGGCAGAGGCCTTAACCCACTGAGCCACCCAGGTGCCCCCTCTGCCCATTTTTTAAATGAGATTTTTTTTTTATGTTAAGTTGTATGAATTCTGTATATATTTTGGATATTAACCCCTTATTGAATATATCATTTTCAAATATCTTTTCCCATTCAATAGATTGCCTTTCCATTTTGTTGATGGTTCCTTTGCTATGCAAAAGCTTTTTGTTTTGATGTGTACCTATGGTTTATTTTTGCTTTTGTTTCCCTTGTCTTAAGAGACATATCTAGGAAAATGTTGTTAAGGCTGATGTCAAAGAAATTACTGCTTATGTTCTCTTCTAGGAGTTTTATGTTTTCAAGTCTTTTCCTCTTTTTATAAGAGCACCAATCCTATCAGATTAAGGCCTCATAACCTCATTTAACTCTAAAAGCCCTAAAAGCCCTATCTCCAAACATAGAGTTAAGTCTTCAACATTTTAATTTTGGTGGGACACAATTTAGTCCATAACACTATTATTTTCCCCATTTTACATCTGAAAAAACTGAGGCTTAGAGAAGTAATTTTGTCATAGTCAAAAAGCCAAGACATGACCCCAAAATGTCCAAACAAAGAAAAATATCTTTATGCACTTCATTTACACCACTGTAGTGAATTAATGTGTATATGTACACTCTGGCCTGCATATCCTTAAGAGGACAGGTTGGATCATGGTAGCAGAAAAATCAACAGGGAAATGGAAATCCTAGGGAGGTTAGAATTATGGCAGCTACATTCTACCAGTTCTCCCCACCCTGGGCTTCACTCTGTATTGCCAAATTTGGAGATTCTGGATCTGAGTTTATTAAGGGAGATGACAGTTTTACTTAAATGATTTTGATAAAGAAAAAACATTATAATTCAGACACTGGAATCCCAAGTCTTTGAATGATAGCCACATGTATGGTGACAAAGCAAGTAGTCTATGGTTCAAAGTCACATCGTTCTTTTTGACATTGAGAATCAGTTAAGCCATGATGATCATAGAGCTCCTCCTTATTGCCACAAACAGACCTGCCCATAATGGATGACCACATGCTCCAAACCTTTCCTATTTTTCCCTAACATTTCATTGTATTTGCCCAGTGTCCTCTTCCCTCTGCCTGGCATAATGGGGGGAAATAATAATTTTTAAAATGCCCAGTGATAATAATGGCTAAAATGTCTTCTAATGGTATTTTACTTATTTCTTCAACAATGTTTATTTTGGGGTTTTGTTTGTTTGTTTATACCCTCCCTATTACAGGTCAGATGCTATTCTAGGCATCAGCAATATCGTAGTGAGTAGGTCAGAGAAGATCCTTGTCCTCAGAGCACACATGGTCTAGTAAGGAACTTGTATTACTATGAGAATCTTAATCTTTATCTTAAGCAGAACATCTCTACTGCTAAACCAGTCATAAGCAGTGTGAAAATTGGAACTTGATCTGCAGTCATGATTAGAAGATCCAGTTTGAAGACCTGGCTTCATGTCTTTCATTTATTCCTGTAACATCCACTATGCACCAGAAATTATGCTTGGTGCTAGTGATATAGAAATGAGTAGGGGAACAAGACAGGACATTATAATGCAATGTGCTAAGTGCTATGAAAGAATAATCATCAAAGTGCTTTGGAATTACTAAGAGAGCAGTTTGGTCTCTTTGAGAAAATATAGGCAGCTTCACAGAAGACATGAAATTTGAGCTAAGTAATTAAGGAGCAAATATCTTCTAGGTAGAGAAAATGAGGTTGGTCTGTGCCTCTGTGTGCATAGGGGTGTATAGTGTTTGGGGGAAAGGGAGAAAAATCAGCATGGCTAATGAGAATTTCAGGCAGGTGGGAAAAAGTGTAAAGAACACAGATTGGCCAGAGATCTGTCTCTGTAGTTCTATGACCATTTCACAAACCCAAGTCTGTCAGTTGCCACATATCAAATTTCAGTGGCAAAATCAGAGAACCATAAATAAAATTTACCTCTATAAGTGCCTCTCTTCTCAGGGTGTACAGATATACATATACATATGCAGATATATATTTTATCCTGTAAAAATATCATAAAGAAATATAAAGTACAGAAAAACTTTATTGTCAACGTTTTGATAATTTGGTTTTACAGTAGTTATTCAAATTTGACTTAAAATGTAGAGTATTTTTACCTCCTCTGAAGACAGAAGAATTAGCATCAAATGCCATTAAACTGAACACATCAGACCTTGCATCAGGAAATCCCACACTTACACTTTCAAAATGTTTGACTCAATTAAATGATGTTGAAAGCCTATTGCTTCAAAATCAGTATAGTAGGTTGAAAGCAATCTTCTGTCTTGAAGCAGAGGGCAATTGATCATGAGAGGGCACAGCACGCTAAAGAAACTTGTTAGCCTTCATTCTGTCCAACATTCCCATGCACCAGCCTTCATGAAGAGACTGAAGAAACAATAAAGGAAAACATTTTGTTAGCCCTGGTGCTACTATCACATGATTTCTGCTCTCTGCTTTCCAAGCATAGGAGAATGTTACATTTCCTTCAAACATTTATTCTAGACTTCCAACACATTTTTTCTTTCTCTCACGATGAGCAATGATAACAGCTGCTTCATCAGCTTGATTCCAGAATGCAGACAAGACAAAGTGGATACCCAGCTACTTTGTGCTGTACATACCAAGGAAGAAACAAACCTTGTTATTATAAACCAGTAAAAATTAGGGTTGTTTGTTACTAGGCATAATCTACTCTTGCTGACTGCTAATTTGACCAGATTCAAGAGTTGAATCAATTCTATTTTAAAGTCATGACCAGCTATTCATGTATCAAGTATGTACCATATGCTAAGTATACACTACATATTTTATCTTCATTTTCAAACCAGTGGGTAGGTAGGTATATTTTATAAATGATGACACCAAGGCTCCAAACGCTAAGTTGCAGAGTCTAAAGATAAAGCAAGTCCTCTGTCTTTTTCCAACTTTCCAAAGTCCATGACCTCTTTCACTATTTCTATGGCAAGGTGTGGTCTTGCCACAGTAACCCAGATATACCTGAAGCTTAACCCTCAAAATCTAGACATTTGACTTGAATCCCATTTCAGTGCTTTGTGAAAATCAAGTCTTTCTTCAAGAGTTTTGCAAATTTTCTGAGGACTTTTGAGCCCAAGCTTTTGTCCACATTCTGGAATCCTGATTCCTTATCCCATTCCTTATTCCACATTTACAAAATGGTATATATACTAGAGGTGAAACTGAGCTTTTGTGCCAATTTTTTTAAAAAGCCAAACCAAACAAAACCAAAACTCCTTACACACACACACACACACACACACACACACACACACACACACACAGCATTGGGTAAAGAGGGTGTGATAGCATATCTTAGATCAAACAACCAAAAATCTCTTATTAGACATTTCCAGTCTTTGAAAGGACTTTCAGGCCACCCCATCTCTAAGAGAGTTCCTTTTGTGATCTCTGCCCCCCAGGATAGTAAATTCCCACAGCTCCTGGCTCTGTTTTTTCCCTCTAGCTCCTCCTGCCCTCCCCCTGGATTTCCCCTGGAACTCCAAACTCCACTCCCTCTACCATTCAGGGCAAGTCTATTCTTCCTACTTCTTACTTCCCAATTTGCATAGTCAAACTCTGCAAAGACTCTCAGCCTTCCATTTAACAAAAGTACCCTCTTTAACAGTTGATTGTGGTTATTTTTAAAATGACTTTTTCTGTTATACAAACTTTAAAGTTTTGTTTTCCATCTTCCTTGATGTTCTGTATAGTCCTTTCAGATACAAATGTAGAATCTATTTTAAGGAAATGCCTATTCAATTCTCTCACTCAGTACTATCCACTTTTATCAGACAAGTCTTGAGACCTGTGTCATGCAAAGTAAGAGATAAAAAAGAATCCAACCCCTGACCTCAAGATATTTACCTTGGAGTTGTAGACCTCTTGAAAACCTCCCAAGTTGGTATCTGTATAGTAGCAATTGTTAAGGTACCAGGAATTCAGTGAGGACCTGATGGAGTCTGATGGGGAAGGTGGGAGTAGGAAAGGGCTAAAGAAATGTGCAGATACACAAGACAGAAAGGTTGGATCCAGGCAGGGACTACAGTATAAGTGAGAGTGTAAGTCAAAACAAGCTGGTGGGAGACATCTTGGTATGTGCTAGTGACATTTTATCCTATTCTCAACCTCTTTCTGGACCCCTATACCTAGAGTCATATAGCAATAAAAAAGTAAAAGATGTATCAAACCCAAGTATTGTTACCTCAAATCCAAGACTCTTTATAATTATACTCTAGTAGTTCAAATCATGATCCCACAAAGCAGTAATTTATCTTGAATAGGACTGATAGATTCTGCATCTAAAATCTGGTTGTTGGGGCGCCTGGGTGGCTCAGTTGGTTGAGCAACTGCCTTCGGCTCAGGTCATGATCCTGGAGACCTGGGATCGAGACCCACATCGGGCTTCCTGCTTGGCGGGAAGCCTGCTTCTCCCTCTCTCAGTCCCTCTGCTTGTGTTCCCTCTCTGGCTGTGTTTCTCTCTGTCAAGTAAATAAATAAAATCTTTAAAAAAAATTAAATAAAATAAAATCTGGTTGGTTTTTTTTTGAATTGTTGAGGTAAAAGGTTAATGCATAATGTTTTGTTCAATGTTGAGTTTTTACTCAAATCTCTACTCACTGGCAGCAAAACAATATGCTGTAAATAAATATTAATGGGGAAAATGAGAAACAGTCCGCACTCTTAATTTTTTTTTTTATTTGTTTGTTCTTTCATGAACAAGTGCTCTTGAAGACATGAACTCAGGCTTTGGAACCACTCTGCCTGAGTTCACTTTTCTGCCTTGCTACCTGTGAGCTGTGTGTTCTTCCTTGGGCAAGTTATGTAACCTTTTAGTACCTCGGTTTCCTCACCTGTAAAATTAGGATACCCACAACACCATTTCACAGGAACAAGTCTACAGCAGGAACATTGGTGATAATATAATAATAGCAACTATGACAACAATGGCTAACATTTATTGAGAACTTAGTATTTGTCAGGCACTATTGGGCACTAATTAACTATTCAATATATGTTTGTTGTTGCTGTTGTACAATTATGTCATTAGTGTTCCTGATGGTAGAGTTGTTCTAATGTATAATGGAAAGAAAAGAATTTTTATTTCATAATGTTCAGAAAAAAGCTCTACAACTGTTGTGGTCTCTGCCACCCAAAAAACACGGGAAAGCCCCAGGTTGCTCATCAGGGAGGTTGATGTCATTCTTCTTTCATATACACTCTCATACCAATAACTTTCCATCCAAATTTCAAAATAGAACATTTGCTTCTAGTTGGACAAAAATCTCTGTTCTGAAGCCAACATGGCATGCAGAATTCGTGGGCTGTTGTTCTGGTATATGCTAGATAGGAGGGAAATGCCCTACAGGAAATGCCTACGATTTTCTACTTTTGTTGCTGTTTGGGGGTTCCTGTCTGCATATTTCTTAGATAGGGGTGCGATTATGCATTCTATAGTTTTCAAATTTAATGGATTTGCATGTTGGAATTATGGTCAGAGCTTCTTTCTATGGCTCCAATCCCACCACTTTGAATAACAAGATGAGTTCTTATTACAGTGGAGAAAACTGAGGAAGATGCACTGCAATCCACTTTAAGATTCTCCCAGTAAACAAATTTATCCTGGCATCACCCTGAAATTAAGTACATTCTGTGATTAAATGATTACTCTGGACTACACTGAGGAGTCCTTGTCAATCATCCTTCTTCACAGAATGTATGTGTGAGGATGTTTTCATTCAGTTCTCAACCAACCAGATAGAGATCTTCCAGATGGTAAGAATTCTCATAGATTCTGCTTTCTACCTAAGGCAAGGATATGAAATCAAATGACCAAATTATTAAAGCAGCACTTTCCTTCTAGCCATTAGTCATTGTTTAGAGACTGACATTTTACAAATAAAATGAACATCCTGCCGAGGACATAGCTATTTGCATCCCAGAGGTATCCCATCTGCCTTGAGACTACAGATTTTGGAATTTATTAATGTACGTATTTCAAGATTATCCTCTTTGAAGAGATCACAATGAACCAACTTCTGTAAGGTCTGCCTGAATTGAAATAGTATAATCATTTCTATGACCCTGGGGAAAAAAATTTCTACATCATCAAGGCTGCTTGATTAAGTATCTCAGAAATCAAGGACATAGCTTCCACAAGAAGTACTTTCTACAATGCACAGACAAAAATCTTTAAATAGCTAACTTACCTGATCAAGAAAAGTACCTATACCAGAATCTCTATAGTTAATTTCAGATATGGCAAACCCAACCAAGCTTCAGAGGCTCCCATTAAAACTCTACTCCCAAGTTTAGCAATATGAAGTGCAAGTTCTCCAAAAGGAAGTATAATATTAGCCAAGCATGCTCTTCAGAATCCATTAGACTGGAATCCAGGAACATAGTTAGCAGTGCCCATAACCTGTCATCAAGAGTTCTTGATTATTCAAATACAGTGAATGCCAAGGATTGGAGCATATTCAGGGAATATATAGGTCAAGTTCCTTTTGATAAATACTTAAAAATAGTGGTTACTAATTCTAAAAGCTTCCTATCAGACATTTCTTAACAGACATTATTTCCAACCCTCATAATAACTTTGCAAGGTGAGTGCCATTATCCCCATTTTACAAATTAAACAAGTAAGGATTAAGAGTGCTGAGTCATCTTCTGAAAGCTTAGGACATAGTTACCGGCTGATCTAGGAAAAGTCAGGTTTGCTCAACACCAAGCCAGATGCATTTCCTTACATACTTAACTATTTCCTCTATTTTTGCATGGTGCTTTTCTGCATATTAATTGCCTCATTGGCTCTAGTCATCATCTCTCTGATGTAGGCATTCCTATCCTTGTTTTAAAAAGAGGGAAACTGAGGTTCAAGGAAATAAGTTGCCACGAAATGCCATACAGGGAATAAGTGGCAATTCTCTTGCTATTGTGCCACAGTGCCCCTGCCTTAGAATTAGCAGCAGAGCTCCATCATCAACCAGGAGAGTATGGTTGAAATTGAACTGAGTTGTGGTAGATCCTTAATCAGACACATTCCATTTAACTTTTTTCAAAGTCTGTTGCCATGGTTGTTAAGACCAGCATGCATTCCTTGAGATTACAACAATCTCACAGCTGACGATGCTGGAAATTGAGTTGCGAGGTGTCATTACAAGGAAAGTGAAATCAAAAAAACAAAAAAGAAGAAAATTCAGTTTATAGCAATAGGCTTCAGTGTCCAAGGTCACCATTCCATTTGGAATTGTTTCTAGATATTTTACCAAATTTTATTATTATTGTTATTATTATCAAAGAAATACATGATCTTTATAGAAAAGATATTAAAAATAAAACAGTAGAAAGAAGATAGGGGAAGAATCCATAGTTCCAGCATCCCAAGTCAACTACAACCAAGGGTTTGTTTTATTTTTTGCTCTTTTTAATATATATAGTTTTATATATCTTCATATGTCTTCTACAAAGTTGTTATTGTGCTGGATTTGTAACTTTTGTTTCTTTTTTATGGAGGTATAACTGACATACAACATTATATTAGTTCTAGGCATACAATATAGTGATTTGATATTTGTATATATTACAAAAGGATATATAAGTTTATATCTTACTTTTCAAACTATATCTTATATTAAATGTTATAACTCAGGCATGACCAGTAGCAGGTTAATGGCTCAATTGTCTACTGAGCATGGTTATCATGACTTATATAGTATTTTTCTTAAGATAGTCCTTTCAGCTTTCACCATTTGATCTTTATTATGAAAACCTGGCAGTTGGTATCTTTATGCATAAAGTTTTTTTAGTATTAGGTTTATTTTATTGGACAGACACTCAGAAATAGAATTACTGATCATTTTAATATTCTTAGTAGATATTAGTATTCAAATTACTTGGAGTCTAATTATTTTTCTATGTATTTCCCACTTGTACCATCATCAGTATCCTTTGAATATCCCAATTTCAACAAATTGAGAGAAATCTCCCAAAGTAGTGTCTGAGAAACTGTTTGAGCTTGTGTCATCCATTCTGCATTTAGCCATAGCACCAATTCATTCTCATGCTGAAATCGTCTTGGGCTCCAAAGAAAATAATTGGAGACTTTTTAACAGATAATCAGTGTCCTCAAGCCAGTACTGCCATTAAGATGTGCCCTTCACTTCACAATTGCCTAATCATTGAGCTCTGTAGAGAATGCCACTGTAACCAAAAACTTTTAAGCAGGCCCATATGTAGTATCTTTGGACAGTCTGGTTCTGGATGTTCTTGCTGGTGTGGGAACTTTGCAAAGCTTAGTTTGTCCAAGTTGGTTAACAGCTGATCTTTGATGATGCAACTATTACTTGTGAAAGGCCATTTCAGGTTACATGCCACCCCTTTGGAAAGTCTTTTCCCCATAAAATGTTCCAGTTCTGGGATAGCTTTGGAGATGTATCCCTTAAAAGAGATGAAGTTAGGGCTTCAGTGAGTCTTCGAAAAGGAAAGCTGATGCAGGTATCTGCAGGGAGATGGAGGGGTTTATTCACTAGAATCCTTCTCTGGGTCACAGAGTAAAAGGAATAGTCCCAGAAAAGGAAAAGAGGAGCATTGTCTTGACTGAAAGAGGAAGAACGAGGGGCAAGAGACATAGAAGGTCAGAGATCCACAGAGAATCAGGTAATCTTTTTGTTTCCATAAATGGGAAAGAAAAGGAGGGGATTTTTTTTCATGTCTTTAAACAGATTTATGACTAAAGAAAAATATTAAAGTATTTAATATATATTTTGCTAAATGATATAGTATGTAAACCCCTGGAGCAGTCCTTCGAGAAAAAATAGTGAAGGCTCACATTATTTTCCATTCTTCTGGAGTGAATTTTATAGTGTTTTGGGATGGGGTTGGTGCCAGTGAGTTGTTCTTATCAGGCTATTTCATGTGTCATCTGGCAGGTCTCAAGGTGACTCTACTGAAGTTACATAACTATGTTCGAGGAAAACTACTCTGAACCAAAGGGGCCTTCCCCAAAGCTCATATATTTTATATACTGATAGGCTCCTATCAACTTCCATCTCTCTCATCCTACCACTAACACTCAGACTATGACTTTGACGATAGGCTTAAACCCTGGCCACTTCCTCCTAGTATGGGCCTTACTATCCTATCTACACTACCCACACCCCCTTGGCACTGCAGCCCTGCCCGGTTACTAGTATTCGGCTCAGCAGTTTTAGCTTTTCCTATGCAGCTAACATCGGTCTGTACAACAGAGATAGCACACCAGTCACATAGGCAAGGGAAGATGAACTCATGCAATGACTTTTGGCTTGGCAAATTATAAATCAGAGGGGAGAGCACCTGAGTGGCTCAGTGGATTAAGCATCTGCCTTCAGCTCAGGTCACAGTCCCAGGGTCCTGGGAGGGAGCCCCACATCCCTGCTGAGCAAGGAGCCTACTTCTCCCTCTCCCTCTACTCCTCCCTCTTGTTCATGTGTGCTCTCTCTTTCACTCTCCCTCAAATAAATAAATGAATAAGATCTTTAAAAATCAACCAACCAGGGGCACCTGGGTGGCTCAGTCATTGGGCACCTGCCTTCAGCTCAGGTTGTGATCCTGGAGTCCCGGGATTGAGGCCCGCATCCGGCTCCCTGCTTCTCGGGAAGCCTGCTTCTCCCTCTCTAACTCCCCCTGCTTGTGTTCCCTCTCTAGCTGTGTTTCTCTCTGTCAAATAAATAAATAATAAAAATAAACCAATCAATCAGAGGGGAAAATCTAGAAGTCAAGTTGGAACTTCAATATCATCTTCTGATGCTCTTACATCAATACTCTATCCACCACTCAATAGCAGTAGAGTCACATCTTTGAAGATTAGTTTCTAGTGTTAGTTTTAGGTGAAAATTCAATATAGTAAGAAAAAAATTGCTCTCAAAATCCCTTAAATCATCCACAAAGTTGTATATAATATAATCTTCAATAATTCTAGAAGCCAAAACAAATAAACAAATAGTTTTTCCTCTAGGATTAGAATGGATCACTAATGTTTCAGTTGAGCACCAGAGAAAATCATTAGCATGTGTTGAGAGGCCATATTGTATATATATATACAAGACACTATGTTTTAAACTCTTGACATAGAATCAGCATAGGAAGATGCTCCCATTAGAAGAGACACAAGACAACTTGGAGAGTCATAGGAACACCAGAATTATAGCTTCCAATTTATATTCACTCACTGAGTGGAAATATGAGCAAAAATATCTATGCATCATAGTAGTTATGACATATCTACTATTAGACTAAACTAAGATGCCAGGCCTTCTTAGAGTATTGATACATTCATTCATTTATTCCAGAAACATATACCATATGCCTACTTGGTACCAAATATCATGTTGGGTACTCCAGCAGCTAATAGTGGAGCAAGATGTATTCTTGATTCTCTAGGAGCTCATTGTCTCATGAGGGCAAGACAGACTCTTGGGCCAATATTGATAATTCAGTGCAGCAACAGAAGGGCAAGCATGAATTTATGGGAACGCAGTTGAAAGTTCTTAATAACTTGCCTGGGATGGGTCATGGTAGTAATCACAGAAGCTTCAGAGAAGAAGTTCATTGATAATGAATTTACAATTCTCAGTGGGGGGTTGGAGGAAGCTGGTAGCTTCTATTCTAAAGGTAAAGAATATATTATTCATGCCAGAGTTTCTCCAAAAGTCTTTACTTTACTCAGAGTCTTCCTAGTACTATTAGTTCATTCTTTCATATACTCATTCACTTAATTTTCTTAGCACTATGCTGTAAAGATTTGAGTAGGAACTCTGGAGTCCCTCATCCTGAATATCATATGTAAATTTGACAATTACGCAAGCTCTCTACATCTCAATTTCTTCCTTTTCAGTGGGTGAATAGTAATGGGATTTTTTAATTCCTTGAGATGATACATGCAAAGTACTTAGCATAGTGCCTGAAACAGACTAAATGGTCCAGTAAATATACCTGGTATCAGTCAGTTCACTGTGCTCTTTTTTAAAGAAGATTGGGAGCTCTCTGAGAAAAACTAGAGGTAGGATTCTAAGCCATGGGAAAAGCTTATGCAAACAAACAGGATTAAGAAAACACACCATGTGTTAAGGGAACAAGACAGTTCAGTTTGGTGATTGTGTAGAGTTTGTGGTTGAGGGGAGTGGCAGGTGATGAGATTGGAAAGATAAGTTGGGTCCAGATTGTGAAAGACTTTATAAACTGTTTGAACGAGTCTGAACTTTATCCTGCTGGCAAGGAGGAGACAATGGACATCTTTAAGCAGGGAAGCAACGTATGGGTTTTTGGTTTTTTGTTTTTTTAGGAAAAAGTTCTTGCAGTAGGATATGTCAGGAGCAAAGGAGGCAGGGATAGTAGTGGGAAATGTTTGCAATAATCCTGGCAAGAAAAATCCAGGGAGGTGGTAATAAGTGAGAAATGAAGTAGAAGAATTGAATTTGAGGGATATTTCTAAGGTAGAATTAGCATAACACAATGATTGATCAAATGTAAAGAACAAGAGAGAAGGAAGTCTAGAATGACTCTAGCTAGAATTAAGAAAGACAAGAAAACAAAGGCACAGTAGATTTTGTTGATCAGATAAGTAGTATGCATATGCCAGATATGTTAGTGGAACTGTTGAACAGGCAGTTGAAAATTGGGTCTGGAGTTCATTGCAAAGCTCTGAGCTAAAGAAATAAATTTGGGAGTCATCAGAGAATAGTGAGCAGTGAAAAGTCTGGGAATGATTCCAGGAAGAGGAGTTCAACATGTTATCTTCTTAGTCTATTGCGTTACTTTCTCGGGTATTCACTCTTCTGAAATGAAGTGAAGTGTAATCCATGTCACATGGTCTCCAAAAATAAGATTTTCCAGTCATTCTAGAGCTATTCAACTTTCACCACATTTTTATTTCACAAATTGCAACCATAGTTAAGTTACCTCACTTTCTAATACAAAGGAAGTGTCCTATGGCATTGAATTAATCAAAAGATACATGCTTCTTGGACTTTGTTGCTTCATGATGGTGGAAAGAAACCATGGCCTCTCACTATGAATAATTTGCCTCAACTTGGCTCAGCCACAGAATGTTGGAGAACTAAATTGCTCATTTTTTATAAGGCAAGAATTAGCTCATCTTCAGAAAGCAACTGCATACAATTTGACCAAGAAACCCTTCTTTTTATGACAGAAACCAAGGTTCAAAGACCTTCTACCCCTTTTTACCATTTACCTTCCTTGCAAATCGTTGGGAGGGTCATTCTTCTCTATAGATAAGCCTAAACTCTTAATTGTGCCTCAGATCTATAATGACTTTGTATGACTCTTCTAGGACAAGAAATTTTTATTGTAGTTGTTTCTAAAGGGCTTGTGATGATCCTGGTTCCACCTTAAGCATCAGCCTTAGGCCGGTTATTTGAAACAAAAGAATGCCTAAAACACTATCATTTTTTGAAATATTCACCATTTACCTTGGTTGAGTGTGGAGAGTTTATGGGTGGGACCTTTATTAGGAACCATCATGCTTCATCACCCTCAAGCTAAATGTTGGGCAAAAAAGAAGTTACAGATGACCAAGGATGCCCACAAGCTGACTGATGGAGAAGATTAACCAGAATGGCTTAGCAGCTTCCTCATTGCTCAATATAACATATCCTGTCAACAGCAGTAGCTGGTTATACCAAATCACGAATGACAGAATGTAGAATGGAAATTTAGAAACCCTGGGTTCACATCCCAGCTCCCATCTCAAGCAAATCAATTAAATTTCCTAGGGGGTCACTGTCTCTATTTGTCAATGTCTTTATTAAAACAAAAAACTTGCATTTTTTTTCTTAAAGCATTAACAGGGCAATATGAGTGTAGGAGTGAAAACACTCAGCATGGTGCCAAGTAAATAAAGATCAATACTGGATTTGAGTAAGAGTTTGAGATCTAAATGAGATCATGGTCTACTTATGCCAGGTGTTGAGTCTTTGCTGCAATGAGTTATGAGATAGAACTACTGATCTTGGGCCACATTAATTAGTTGGAGAATGTAGATCACCCATCTTCATATTAACTATCAAAAGATATATTCTTATTTGGATGACTAAAAAATTCAGGACTTTTGGGAAGTAGTTGCTCTTCTGATTGTGATTTTTCAGATACTCTGTAACTGAACATACCTTGACCACAATGTAAAAAAAAACTATAATCAGCTTCACTACTGAAGTGAAAAAGAAGTTGGTTTTTCTACACTTACAGAACTTGAAACAGAAAAGGTAGAACATACCCAATTTAGTAAAGTTTAGTGTAGAGAGCTAGCTGCCTCTGAGACCCTAAACTAGGGTCTTTAATATGGTAACATAGTATGCATGACCAATATCATGCATAATTTGCAAACTTATGTCTATTCCCTAGGAAATTTGACATGTATATTTCCTGCCCCAGTACAAAATGAGGGCAGGGGGATTCCAAAGGAGTTAAACGGAATACAAAGAACTTAGCAAACTTAGCAATAGACCAGATTTTAAAATGTCAAAGGATATTTAAAGGAAATTGCCAAGATAAATACCATAGGTTCAAAGGAAAAAAAAAGAACTTATAATAAATTAATATTTTAGAGCTCAATCTCATGGCCCAGTATATGGCATTCTCCTTATATATAGTAATGAAATAAGCTCATATTTAGCAGATACTCACCAAGGGAAATTGAATTCTGGAGCCCCCCTGACATTCAATCCACAGCTTGCTACTCATACAAAGAAAGATTAATGTACCTGCTCGTAGTCAGTGGAGTAGATTTGAGGTTGCATCTTATTCATGACCAAATCCTCTCCAGCCAACCATGTGACTTCCTGGAACCATCTGTGAGAAGCTGTGGACTTTGTCATCCTGGGCCATTTATCCAGGCATGATGTTTAATTAGTGCACACAAAGTTGATGTGAAAGGCTTGGCAGCTCATCCCCTCACCCCTGTTGGGTTCATTGCCTCATTAGAAAAGCCCTGGATGGCTGACCGGCCAGACAAAATTAACAAGCACATTTTCCTAACCATCCACAATAGCAGTAACTGACATTTTCATAAAGATTTCAGGTTTACGAAATGCTGTTATTATGTAATGCGCTTTGTTGCAGTGTGGTAGACAGAGCACCAGACCTTGGATTTGGAAATCCCAAGTCTAAATCTCCATTCTGCTCTGATGTGGCATTGGAAAAAGTATTCTGTCCTCTTTATGTCTCAGTTTTCTCCTCTGTGAGAAGCCTGCATGGGAGTTGTTTGGATTAACTAAGATGGCACAGGTGAGAATAATCACACCTTCACTGGTTTTCAGTGATTATTGTCGCTGTCCCAATCTACTACCATCCATCTTCTCCATTCACCTTGTTTAAAGAGCAAAATGCTCTGCCATACATCTGAAGAGACGGTGACCCCAGACAGACCCTCTGAATATTCTGAATAGATTGGACAACCACTGATTCCAGAGGTTAACTGAGAAGACTGTAATAGGATATTTGGACAGGGAGGGTGGAGTGGAAGAGAGTGTCAAATAGGTTTACACATCTTCAGATAAGATCTCATTGGCAATCTGGGTGTCCTAGAAATTATTTTCTAGCTAAAGGAAGATTTCTCTTGGTTGCTGACCCAACATGGTTATGCTGTGTCCATGTGACCGAAGGGAACACTTTGGACAAAACACAGAAGACTGTTAAAGTTTGACTCCAGAATAGAGATCTAGCCTCTTGCATCTTTTTCCCTCCATGTTCTGTTTTGAAATTCCACAACTGAGTCCTGAGCTCCTTCAAGAGAAGGGGGCTGGAGCTCTTGCAGGAACTGTATTTGAAGGAAAGCAGTGATTACCTCTCCTATCTTTCACAGTCAAATAAATATTTACTAAGTAAGGACACACAGCATACATTAAAATTAATGCTTTGCACAGCTTTGGAAATGTCTGTCATTTCTGTCAATGTTTCAATAGCTCCATGACTGTGAATGGCTCTGCTGTCTCTCAGTGAGAGCTGCCATTTTCCTGACGGTGCTCAGCAGGAGATCAGGGCTGATTATATACTCAGAGCCAAAGGACAAGCAGCTAAGCAGAGGAAAGCTCAAGGGAGAAAGGACAAGCTTACGTTCGGCGAGGTCTGCAGCCGTTCTACAGTATTTTGGGAGAGTGATTTAAGGGTGATTTCAAATAAAGAAAAGGAGCTGCACCTAATAGGGACATCCATGTTTATAGACTATTAGCAAAAGAACACTGGAGGAAACTGACAATCATCTTCCCTTGGTTAAATAGCCTATGCAGAGCTATGTCTTCTGTATGTCAAGTTGTCACCAGCTCAAGGGTTTAAGAAGGGACAGTTGGCACTTAAAAGATATTGATGCACGTGTTTACCCAAGTGTCATTCATCCAACGCCTGAGCAGGGTGGAGATATTTGGATTCAAGTAATTTTATTTTAGTGCTTTCCCCTCCTTTAGGAATAGTGAGTGTCAACTCCTGACACTGATCTGGAGACTAAGGTGATGGCTCAGTTTTATTAATGGTATATTTACAATCTCTGCAAAATGCCAGTGATATACCCTCTTGGAAAATATGCACAACCATTAAGAAAGCCACTCTTTTAGCCAGTGCTCTTTCCATTGGCACCTTGGGTCCTACTGCAGCTGCAGTCCCCAGAAAATGGAGGAAAACTTGACTGTTTTTGTAACAGTGAGAGAAACAGATATGGAGAGCTCTAGAAATGGGGAAAGTAAGAGGTGAGATGGGAAATAGCAAGCAGAGAGGTATGTGTTACACAGTTGACTACATTTTCCAAGCATTCAGAAATGAATTGGTGACATTCCTGAATGTGCTGGAATGTCTTGCTTCATTCCAGCTGTGTTTTCTCTGTGACTCATACATCAGGTCCCATCTTCTCAGTTCTAATACATGAGTGGTCCTATTTAACATCAGCGCTGCCTTCCTGCACTTCTTTTCATTAGGAAGAAAGTCCTCTCTACTGATATATTTATCAATGAAAATTCTTCCCCATAAAAGGGATTTTACATCATCAAAATGGAATGGAAACTCACTGAAGAAGCTCCATCTCTAATGCTTCTTGAAGTTACCTGGGTGTTAGAAACATTGTTTATTATTTCAGCATACATTGCAAAGAAACCTGAATGTATAATTCGAACATTTGGAATCAACGTAGGTTTTAATTTGAGTTTCCTAAAAGCAAAACCTGAGATGAAGGTTCTTGCAGGAGTGATTTACTGAAAAAGAGTTCTTAATATTCTAAGGGTGGGGAAATCTGGAGGGCAAGGGGAAAGAAGCCAATCACAGTCTAAGTTCAGGTGAAGTTCAGGCTCCATCTGAACCTCTGGCAAGCTCTGGAGGATAAATAATGCCACAGAGTTTTTTCCACTTTGAGGCAAGAGAGCTAGAATTTCATACTTCAGAACCAGTAAACCACTAGCTCCAGGATGCCCCAGAGGAATGTAAACTACCAAACACTTTTGGCTCTTTGAAGATCTAGACAAAGAATGTCCAATGGCCTAAGGGAAGTCCTCTCGAGAAGTATGAGCTGTCAGGAACAAAACAAACAGGAGCTAGGGGATGGTGTTTGAGGGGATCTGTGTGGAACTCCAACAGCCTCTACTGTGACATATGATCACATGGTCATTTATTCACTACATCATCATTTAGTGCCTACTGTGTATCAGGTACTGGACCAAGTGCTGGACATCTAAAAATGAACAAGAAATGATTTCCAGAAAAACTTCAACAGCTAGAGGAAAGGCCCCACATATAAATAAGATCACAAAATATAATGTCGTTGGTATTTGCAAACACAAAAGTGCTATAAAATCACAATGAATAAGTATCTAACAGCAGGAATGGATGTCATATAAAACTTCAGAGAGAACATAATCTTAAATATCTGACACTTTTGAATAAGTAGAACTTGAAATCTTTGTGAAAGGTTGAAGTTCTGCACAGTCAGCTGAGCTGAGCTCTGCTCCCGCCCTGCATTACTATTGTTTTTCTTCTGAGACATCCATTAAATATTCACCCAGAAAACATTTAGTGAGAACCTGATATGTTCCAGGAACAATGGGCACTGGGGAGACAAAGAAAAAGAACAACCCCTAGAGGAGCTTATATCCTGATCTCATCATTTCCCATGTGGAAATTCAGATTTTCCATCTGAAAGATAAGGTTTCTAAACTCTTGATACCTATCTATACCCCAAAATAGTTCATGAAACATATGAGCTCAGTGGAAGTGCTTCTAATAATTAAGATCTCAGAGCCCCCAGGGAGTGGGGGAACAAGCAATTTTTCTTTTCTTCATCATTGTGAAAGATGTGGGTAAAGTTAGCCACAAACTTAAATTCAACTCTTAGAATTAGTGAGTGTCATCCCAAGCAATATATCTAAAATGTCTTAATATATGGTCAAAAAATAAAAGTAAAAAGTAAATGAATCCTAAGTTCCCTGTGATTGTTACTACCATAGGCAGCCAAGCAAAATCACATCTGAAAAAGCATCACATTGAAGGATGGTGACACTCAGGGCCCAAATCTGGACATGACTGTCAACAGAAAATGAAGGAAACAAATAATGTGGAGGAAAAGCAAGTCCTAAGTGATTCTTGCCCCACATCATCTGCAGCAGCACACCAACTCTCATGCCGTCCTCTGGCCCATCCAAATCTTGCCCAAACTTTCCCAAACAGCCAGGTTCTACCTCTTTAATGAAATATGCCAAACCTTTCTCCTAATTGTAACAGTTCTTGTGGTCTATACCACTGATTGAGCTCTTTACAAATCATCTGGTCTTTCTTTCTTTCTTTCTTTCTTTCTTTCTTTCTTTCTTTCTTTCTTTCTTCCTTTTTTAAAGATTTTATTTATTTATTTGAAAGGGAGAGAGAGCACAAGCAGGAGATTAGCAGAGGGAGCAGCGGGAGAAGCAGGCTCCCCACTGAGCAGGGATCCCAACGGGAATGTGGGGATGTGGGGATGTGGGGCTTGATCCCAGGACCTTGGGATCATGACCTAAGACAAAGGCAAACCCTTAGCAACTAAGCCACCTAGATGCCCCAAGGTTGCAATTTTAAATGGAGAGAGTGGTTATGTAGATTTCATTTAACAGACTGAGCCAACCAGTGCCCCATCTGGTCTTATTTCTTAACTGTCTCTTATAGCCCCAAGAAGTTTGTAAACTCTTGGAAGGTAAAAAAAATTCTTATTCTTTTTCATCTCTCCAAGCTGAGTACAAGGCAAATGGAAGAAGGAGAAACTCAAATTTGCTAATGGAGGAATAGACAGTGTACCCAAACTCCAAGTGTGCCCTCAAACTCTGATGGATCAAACACAGTGTGGGTGCAGGAAGAGATTGTATATTGGCAACAATGCAGATGAGTCATCAAGCTTAGCAAGATTAGCCCGGAAACAAAACAGAGAACAGGGTGAGATCAGGATCTGCATCTAGTGAAAAACATAACAACCCTAATCAAACAGTTGACAAAAAGCAAAGGGCAAGAATCAATGTAAAGAATAAGTCAGGATCAGAGCTGGCAGGGGCTGAAAGTCAAAAAGTTAGAGAAATAAAATTTGAAAGTTAGGTCTGGTCCATAGATAACTGCTAAGATCAACCTCCTTTTTTATTTTTAATTTTTTTACATATGAAAAGTTGTGCATAATTAATGCATTTAACTTGATAAGTATGGACATAAGTATATACCCCAAATCCATCACCACAATCTATGCCATAAACCTACCCATCATCTCCATGGTTCTTCTTGCCCTCTTTCTCTCCTTCCTTCTCCTTCTCCTCCCCTTTTTCTTCTCCTCCTCCTTCTCCTCCTCCTTCCCTCCCCCTCCTCCTTCTTCTTCTCCTTGTTTTTCTTCTCTTTCTCCTCCTCCTATTTATTCTTCCTCCTCTCCTCCTTCTCTTCTTCTCCTCCTTCCTCCTCCTCCTCCTTCTCCTCCTCCTCCTCATTATTACTTTGTGAAAAGAACACTTACGATCTACTCTTCTAGCAAAATTTTACTATACAATACAGAATTGTTAACGCTACAGTGTACAGTAGATCTCTAGGATTTACTGATCTTAAATAAACCCAAACTTTATTCCTCATATTGACACATAACTCCTAATTTTTCCCTGCCCCCCAGCCCTTGACAATCATATTTCACTCTCTGCTTCTATGATTTGATGATTTTATATTATCATGCATTGGTATCAAGTAGTATTTGTTCTCCTATGTCTAGCTTATTTCACTTAGCATAATATCCTACAGGTTTATCCATGTTATTGAAAATGACAGGTTTCATTCTTCTTTAAGGCTGAAAATATTCCATTGTAAATAGATAGATGATAAATAGATAGATAGATCATTTTTAGGTTGCTCCCATGTCTTATCTACTGTGAATAGTCCTGCACATAGGAGTGAACATGGAGGTGCAGATGTGTCTTTGAGATCCTGATTTCAGTTCCTTTGATATATATATTCAAACATGGGATCACTGGAGCATATGATTGTTCTAGTTTTTTGAGGAGCCCCGCCCCATACTGTTTTCCATAGTGACTGCAACAATTTACTTTCTCACAGTGTACAAGGGTTCCCTTTTCTTGACAGTCTCACCAACATTTGTTACATTTTGGCTTTTTGATAAAAGCCATCCTAACAGTGAAGTAAGTGACTGTCCTCTTTTGATGATTGAGTCTCCACTTAGTCATTGCTGTTGAACTGTGTAGATGGCTGCCTCAGAAGATAAGGAGTTACATGTTTTCACAGCTTCTATGAAATTCCATCTTTGAGACTAAGTTCTTAAAGACTACAATGATTCTGTTCTTCAATTTATTATCTGCTGAAAAGATTGCAGAAACTCTGAAATGGCCATGCCCAAAGGAATGAAAATGTGCTCCAGGTAACAATTTATCAAGATACTTCTTTTGTTTCAAACATGTATCTTTGATTTTTTTATAGGAATAAAGGTAAAAATAGGTAGAAGTCAGCTGAAAGTTGTGGGGGAAGCCCTCAAGGAAGCAGCAAAACCGAATGCCTAGATCAGTACGGTCTGCAGGACTTTCAGTGATAATGGAAATCTGCTGTGTCTGCATTGTCCAATCAATATGGTGGCCACTAGGTATTCGGCAGATGAAATGTGGCCAGTGCAACTGAAGAGTAGCTGAATTTTTTTTATTTTTATGAGTTCTAGTAAATATAAATTAAGATAAGCACACGTGGTTAATGGCTTCTACACTTCAGTGCTAACCTAGACCTTCACCTTAGATTGATGAAGAGAAAACAATAAAATAAGGCAGTTAAAGGAAGAGAATAAAAGAGATAATGCCTCAAATTGAGAAAGTGATGAGAATGGGTAGCAACGTTGGTCAATAGAAGGAAAGAGAAAACAAGACCATCTGGGAAATCTGTTTTTATTTAGGAGAAGATGTGTTGCTAGGAGATATATCAGCCTAAGACCAGAGTTAAAATAGCTTAGCTAGGAGAGGTTAGACTGACAAGAGGCTTTGTCAGGAAATATCAACCAATTTCTACAATCTGGATGAATGTTGAACTAAGAACTCCTTCCATGTTCAACTTCCAGGATCCTAAATAAAGCCATGTGCAGTATCTGTTTTGGTTTTAGATTAGACCAAGGAATATCCCTAAAAGCCACTTTGTTTGATGCTACTTTTCAAGGAATTATTGCTCTCATTATTTGAAAGAAAGCTCTGACTGGTTCAGTCTTGAACCTCAGAAAAGACCACTGCAGAAAATGGCATTCATCCTTAAGTATGTTTCATTGCTTTACCAAATGGGTAGATGTTTGTGGCACTTTTTTCATCAATCCATAGAAAAACAGATGACTTTCCTTCTCATTGGTGAAATGGAGAACTTTCTACATGGACCATATGGCCAGACTTGGACCAAACAAATCATTCCACCTTGTTCATGTTCAATCAGAGACATTTTCTGAACACTGGGAGACTCTGCTGAGATCATTAAAATTGTCGAGGGTGGGGAAGTTCCTGCAGAAGGAGAACAAAGAGAAACATGCCTTCTTTATTCTTTAAACATAGGAAGGAAGCCGCTCTCAAATCAAGTCATTTGCATTGTTTGTTTTGCACCTTCCCCTTGAGTAGGCTCTGCCCATCTGATGATCACGTTTATATGTTACACTAAAAAGCTATCCAGTAGAGGAAAAATAACTATTATCTCAGTGAGCTAAACTGTTTAGGAAGCCTTTCCAAACCATTATCTCCTTGATATCCGATCATCTTTATTTTGCAAAAGAGACAACAGAGACTCACAAGAGATGGTAGTCTGCACAAGGTGACTGGGCAAGACAGAGTAGCCCAGGTTTCCTTCAACCAAATCTTAAATGAAAGCACCTACCTCAGGGGGCACCCAGGTGGTATGGTTGGTAAGTGTCTGACTCTTGGTTTCAGCTTGGGTTGTAATCTCATGAGGTTGTGATCTCAGGGACCTTAAGATCAAGCCCTGTCTGACATTCCATGGCCAATGCAGAGTCTGCTTGAGGTTATCCTTCCTTCTCACTCTGTCCCCCAACTTGAGCTCTCTGTCTCTAAACTATATAAATAAATCTTTTTAAAAAGAAAGAAAGGGAGGGAGGGAGAAAGGAATGGAGGGAAGAAGGGAGGAGGAAAGAAGGATGGAAGGAAGGAAGGAGAAAAAAGAAAAGAGGAAGAAAGAAAGGGAGGGAAGGAAGGAAAGAAGGAAAGAAGGAAGGAAGGAAAAAAGGAAAAAAGTAAAGGGAAGGAAAAGGAAAAGGAAAGAAAAGAAAAAGAAAAAGGAAAGGAAAAAGAAAAAGAAAAAGAAAAAGAAAAGGAAAAAGTAAAAGAAAAAGAAAAAGGAAAGGAAAGGAAAAAGAAAAAGAAAAAGGAAAAGCCCCTGGGGTGCCTGGGTGGCTCAGTAGGTTAAGTGGCTGCCTTCGGCTCAGGTCATGATCCTGGAGACGCGATTGAGCCCCACATTGGGCTTCCTGCTCGGCGGGAAGCCTGCTTCTCCCTCTCTCAGTCCCTCTGCTTGTGTTCCCTCTCTCGCTGTGTTTCTCTCTGTCAAATAAATAAATAAAATCTTTAAAAAAAAAGAAAAGAAAAGAAAAGAAAAGAAAAAGCCCCTACCTCAGGATCTTAACTTGGTCCTGGTAATTATCTCCTTGTTTCTTCAAAACAGACACACGGCAAAATCCATACTCCTCATGCCAAAGAGTGTTTCCAGACACTAAAATTATTAGGAGGCAAACAAAGAGGCATCAACACATTAAGATAGTCACTGCTAGGTCCACTGTATGTGAGACACAGACCTGGCAAAACTTGACCTAGAAGTGGGAAGAAGGAATTGGGGGGGTGGGGGGTGATTTTCAAGAAAATAAAGAGAAAGGTGCAAGAAATATTGTTATAAATCAGAAGTATGAAGTAGACATTTTAGGTCATGGTTAGTAGCTCGTTGATAAAAAGAGCTACTCTATTCCTTTGTTCCAAACAATGAGCTAAGAGTTTTGCCAATAGTTTCCTTTAAAACAAACAAACTTGATTCTGTAGTGGTGGCGTTGACTATCCAGCATTTATTCCTCCTAAGATGATTGGTCTGTGCCTGTCATGATAATTCCATCCATGTACACCAGCCATTACTGTGGGAATAAGCTGCTAATCCAGTGGTCTTTTCCCTCACATTTAAGCAAGAGACACAGAATATGTGACCTCTGTTTCCCCACAGAAAATAATGAATCTTAAAGATGATAATATGCTGAAGGATGAAAGAATATTACTGAGTCTCTGAATCTCACAATCCTGGAATCCACTGTGCCTTTGAACTTCTTACAGTGTGAAATAACCAATTATCTTATTGCCAGAATGTCTGTTACTTGCAGCCAATATTATCCCAACTGACATATTCTATTAGCCTCATTTAAAGATGAGAAAATTTAGGCTTTAATATGTGAAGCAACCAAATCACACAAGTAGTAAACAGAAAAGTTGAGATTTAAACACATGTCCATCTGATTTCAAAGCCCAAGATCCTAACCACAAAACAAACTGACCTCATTTTCTCAAGTCTCTAAAAAAATGTTGGCCACTGACAATCACTTTACCAAAAACCTCTGCTTCACATTAGAAAAGTGCTCGACCTGTGTTACCAAAAACTTACTTGAGCAATTGCCTTTTTAGATCTACCAGCCCTGATTCTTATGTATTACTCTTTTTTTCATTCAGATACAGATGCACACCCTAATGGAACCCAACATTAAATACAATGGTGCTTAATTCTTCTTGCATTTGTCATACACTTGTAAATATTAGAAATTTGGTTGTGCATTTGAAGAGTTTAAATTTTCTCCACCAATCACAAAGCACTCTCACTGTTGGGGTAGAACTAGGGACTGGCTTGACATTAATCTGTGATCTTTATTTATTCCTGGACTTCTGTTGATAATTCTTACCTTTCCTTGCAGCAAATAATACCCTACTTTATACCACATTGTACAACTTGCTCAGTTTATCTGTACCTATGACAGAAGTCACTGTAATAAATGCATATACTCAGCTTTAACAAAAATAAACCTTAGGCTTAGATCAAATGTTGGTAGTACACCATGGAAAGTTTCATGTTATACCTGTCAACCTTGACACAACAGTCAAGAAACACCAATCTGGTTAAAAAGAGAGATTTGTAAACAACTAATTATGATACGGCCCAAGGGAATTTTAGAAAAGGAGGTCAGCACACAGGATGGAACAATTAATTCTTCTTGAGAGGTTACTAGAGTAGGCTTCACAGAGGTATGGGCTTATGAGCTGGACTTGGAATGATGAGTAGATTTATGCTCATCTGAGAAGGCAAGTTGGGAGGATTGTAGAGAGAGGATTCTAAGTGGAAAGAACAACATGGGCAAAGTCATGGTGGCATGAAATATCTGGCTATGGTCAGAGAAGAAAGGGTGGGCCAGAGAAGCTGGACATGACTTGTACTAGAAGGTGGTCTTAGTCAGTCCATGTCCAACAATGAGAAGAGAGCTTTGTAAGAGTATCTGTGAACTTTATGATAGAAATAATAATTATTATTCCTAGACATATAAACACCCACATTTTTTAAAGATTTTACTTATTTGGTGGCACCTGGGTAGGTCAGTCGTTAAGGTCTGCCTTCAGCTCAGGTCATGATCCCAGGTCTATATTTGGCTCCCTGCTCAGTTGGAAGCCTGCTTTTCCCTGTCCCACTCCCTCTGCTTGTATTCCCTCTCTCACTGTCTCTCTCTCTCATCAAATAAAATCTTAAAACAAAAAATATTTTATTTATTTGAGAAAGAAAAAGAGGGAGCATGATCAGGGTTAGAGGCAGGGGGCAGGAAGAGGGATAAGCAGACTCCCCCCTGAGCAGAGAGCCTGAGATGGGGCTCAATCTCAGGACCCTGAGATCATGACCCAAGCTGAAGATAGGTGCTGAACCAACTGAGCCACCCAGGTGCCCCAATACCCCACACTTCAAAAGGAATTTTAGATGTATTATCTAGGTTGGCATTTATAATGACTATTATTTGCACTATATTGATGAGGAAACCAAATTTCAGAAAGGATGGATGTCTTGATAACCACACAGCAAATATTTACCTTAAGTAAAATGTTCTTTCTATCAGAACAACAGCATTCCCCCTTGGGCATCTCATAAACTAAAGGTCATAGGAAATTAATATACATATTTACATTGATGCCAATGAACATAGGACAATTACTCAGTAAATCAAGGAATTTGGAAAGATAGTACATTTTTTATTCTTTCTGGTATATATTCTCCAAAACTGTACTTGCTAGTTTCAAAGCAAAAAATTAGGAACACTGTGAGTGCATTTAAGATATAAACAGCGGTATTTTTCTGAATTTCAAAGTTGGTCATTATTTTAATATATGAGTATTGATTTCTTGATTATAAATTAAGATTTTATAAAATTTGAGAGAGACAAGCTCAGTTTAATTCAATCTACTAATATTTTGATTCATTTTTTGTTTCTGTGTATGTACGCATGTATATACCTCATGGGCCACCAATTTTTTTCTCAGATTGCTCATCCACAGAGGTGGAAGAGAAGACAAACAGTGTGAATTATGTAAAACTATTCACGTGGAACAAACCACAAAATGGGATTGTTAGGATTTCTCTAAGCCTCATTATTGGAGCAAATAGAGTATAGCAAGGAGTTCAACTGAAGATATTTGAACATTGAGAGCATATTTAAGTTGCTGGTCTTTCTCAAACCCAGAAATCCCAATTGGATATACCAAAATGAAAGGATGTCACTTTGAGACATGACCCAGTAAGATGTCACAGTTTTATGGTCCTATATTAATTTCCTATGACCTTTAGTTTATGAGATGCCCAAGGGGGAATGCTGTTGTTCTGATAGAAAGAACATTTTACTTAAGGTAAATATTTGCTGTGTGGTTATCAAGACATCCATCCTTTCTGAAATTTGGTTTCCTCATCAATATAGTGCAAATAATAGTCTAAATAATCTTAGACTCATTTTCTGAGTCTAAGATCCAAAAGGCTACTACTTGCTAGTCCCCATGATGTAATCTGAATGTTCTGTCCATTTTGCCAAAAACATATGGTCAGAATGCACTAAGATACAACAGTGAACAATGAAATCTAGGAACATGAAGCTGGTTGTCAGCACTAAGATAGCAAGTAGTAGGGAGTCAGAAATCAGGACAACATTCTTAGGATCTGAAAAGAGAGAAGGCTAACTTGCATTCTCGTTCATGTTTCCTATGAAATATAAAATCTTAGAAGAAGACCATCCAAAATGATATTCTGGAAAATACATGATCACAACTTGAAATAAACAAGTTAATTCATGAATCGTCTCATCTATCCCATCTGGAATACCATACCTCCAATCAAACTTGAATAGAAATGACTTCTACCTATGCCTCATCCTTGTACTTATACTACCACTAAGCATCACCTAACTGCAGTTAATGAAGCAACTAGCCTTGGGATCTGGCTCCCATTCATAATAATAAAGGGTCAAATCTCCATATTTCACAGCGAAAACTCCCTCTCAGCAGTAGCTTATAAAATCAAACGATTTTCGTGGAATTTCTCTGTTTTGGGAATGTTCATCTTTTGTAGATGTCAGCTTTGAGAACCTCTAAGGTTCTTCATTCATCCCTACAGGATATGTTCAATCGCGTAAGCAATATGCAGAAAATATATTGATCACTTATACATCAATCTTTGTGTGATATACTAGGAGGAACTACAGATTAAAAGGACGTGTACTCTTTCTGCTTTCCACAGGCTTACAGCCTGTTAAGATAAACATGAATAAAGCACAGAATCCAAGTATATAAGTCAGGGGAATATGTAATTAAATGGTACAGGGTGAGGAGGCCACTGTGATATACTAGAAGAAGACAAGACCTTGTGGGCTATAGGCAGAGTTGTCTAGTGGAAAACGTACTGAAGTCAGAACCTAAGTTCAAGTCTTGGCAGCACTATTTTCCAGTTGAGTGATCTTGGGCAACCTCTTTGAGCCTTTGAACTAGGTGGCTTTGTCCTCTTCCTGCCATAAAACACTATAATTTTCCATGACTCATCTTGAGTTCCAATGAAGGTGGAATAAACTTTGTATAAGTAGAAGGGAACAAAAGGGCATTTAAGATAGGAACAATGTAAATCTGTAGAGCAATGGATTGTGTCTGGAAGGGAAGACCCTAAGGTGATGACAGTAATGCTTTCTGGATTGAGAGTCAACAAAAATAGACTAAATACAAGCACCAGGGCTGCCATTTGTTCTCTCCTCCCAACCCAGGGCCCTCAAGTTTATCAGATCCAGAGATCAGAAACCTTACCCAGCCATACCTAGAAAGTCAAAGGCAAAAGATGAGTTTAGAAGGGCTCTGCTCTGAGAAAGTTAGCTTTGTCAGGAATTATTTTGTTGTTTATAATAGAAATCTATTCAAACTAGTTTAAGTAGAGAAGGGTTTGTTGAAATAATACAGGGGGATCCTATGAAATCCAACTGTAGAATATAACAGTGAGGCCTCACATGATCTAGAAGGTCATCATGCACCTATTTGGTCTATCTGACTCTCTGAGCCACGTGGTTTCTTTCTCTGCTAGGCATCCACTTCATTCTCCTCTTCCTGTATACCTGTATTCTTGTCCCAAACAAAACATGGCCATAGCATAAATCCATGACTGTAGTCTCTCAGGTTCTAACATAGTTAGGCTGTAGCTTTTGTGACTCATTTCAGATTCTAAGGAGGGCACTGAATTGACCAATGGCCAGTTCATGGGTTTATCATTTCTCTAAAATTTCTTCACTAACCAATGGATAGATTTATAAGTTCTCTAAAATTTCTTTAATTATGAGACCAGTAGAACTTGTAGTGCCCAATTCTGGCTATTTCAGGGCTTTGAGTGGGATAGGGTAAGCTAGAAGGAGAATTTAGTGATGATGAGCAAATCAAGTATTATTTTTGCTACCAGCTGCTATTATGGCTTAGGTGTCTTATGGGTTAAAAAAGATTGTATGAACAAACCTAATGGCCTACCCATCATTTATAATATACAACATAATTTTTTTATGAGAAAACATGCCTCCAGTTCAAAATCTCAACAAATCTTGGGGACAAAAATCTATTTTTAAGTTGGGGGCTATCTCCATACTGTGTCTACCAACTAAACATGAAATGAAATGAAGGCATCGGTTAGACTGTGTGTCAGCTTACCCTGCAAGAACACTCCTTCATACCACAAAATCTCTAACCCTCATGAGCACAGATCTATGCCTTCATGTAGAGAATAAAGGTCAATCGCTTAGAAAAGAATTTATTTCTAGAATGGTAGATGAATGACTGAGAAGAAGGTAAGAAAGCCAGCCTTCTTCCACGGCATTAGGGAGATCTTCAAACGAAGAAAAGAAACGTTTGTTTCAGACAGGAAACAACAAGTGTTGGAGAGGCTGTGGAGAAAGGGGAACCCTCTTACACTGTTGGTGGGAATGTAAACTGGTGCAGCCGCTTTGGAAAACAGTGTGGAGATTCCTTAAAAAATTAAAGATAGAGCTACCCTATGACCCTGCAATTGCACTACTGGGCATTTACCCCAAAGATACAGATGTAGTGAAAAGAAG
>PITA01005383.1:0-93921 GCA_004023965.1 Spilogale gracilis
CCCCGAGTCCCTATCCTGTCAGCCCAGCCCAGTCCCTACCCCTTATCTCCACCCCTCAGCCCTACTTCCTGAATCTCTACCCCTGAGTCCCCATCCTCAGCCCCACCTACCTTGAGTCCCTCCTTTAGTCCCACCCCCATCCCGTACTCCCTGGCCGAGTCGCTGCGGGAGCCAGGTCTCTTAGAAGCACCGCCCCTAAAGCATCCTTCCCTGGAGAACACGTGCCCAGAATGGCTCCCCTCCACCCAGGGGCGTGTTCGGCTTTGTGAAGAGGGTGCAGCACAAGGGAAACCAGATGTTCTGCGCAGCCAAGTTCATCCCCCTGCGGAGCAGGACGCGCACCCAGGCGTACCGCGAGCGGGACATCCTGGCCACGTTGACCCACCCGCTGGTCACAGGGCTGCTGGACCAGTTTGAAACCGGGAAGACCTTGATCCTTGTGCTGGAGCTGTATCCTGCCTTCAGCCAGAGAGAGTGCAGAGAGGGGCTACTCCAGGCAGGCAGGGGTCCGACAGCCCTGCTGGGCCTGTAGTTCTGGTGTCCCAGGACAGCACCTTCCTGGCAGCTGCAGTCCCCTGGGCCCAGAATTTGGGCAGGGCTGTGTCCACAGGGACCAGGACATGCCTTCAGTGGTCCCCTCCATGCTCCACATGCCCTTTCCAGCAGGGAGGTCCGACTTACGTGGCTGCCCCCAGCCCTACCGCTGAGAGGGTCATCGGGCTACCCATCTAGGCACCAGGGAGGGCCACACACAGTGCTTGCTCCCCTCCTGCTCTGCTGCTACCTCAGCCCCTCTCCTGGGGTCCTTGTCCCTCCTACCTTCTTCAACCAGAGCACCAGCCTCCCCAGCATGGACCCCCCCCACCCCAAGAGAATACTTGCTAAAAGTGTGTGGGATTGGGTGGGTTCCAGACGCTGAAGTTTTCCTTGACCCGAGCCCCAGGTGCTCATCAGAGGAGCTGCTGGACCGTCTGTTCAAGAAGAATGTGGTGACAGAAGCTGAGGTGACTGGCTGCCTCCTGCTCCCCGTGCCAACACAGGCCCCCAGCTCTCCCCAGCTCAGAGAACTTCCGAGGTTCCTCAGGGCTCTTGGGGTGTGGCAGCTCCTCAGGAGAGCTCCCCAAGTCCTCCCATGTCCTTCCCCTCCCGGACCCTACCTGGACAGGGGGCCGTCCTAGCCTGACCCTGAGACACGGTGCTTCCTGCTGTGGCCAGGCTGATCGATGGCCAGGCTGGAGGAATCCTCTGGCCTTGGGGCCCCTGGGATCTGGGAGGCTGTGCACACAGTTGCCCGGTGGGACCATCCCAAACTCAGATTTGAAAGGAAGAAGAGACCTTGCAGGTGGGAGCGGGACAGGGAAACAAGTGGAGGAGGCAGGGAAGGATGGCTCCCACCTGAGCCCTGCCCTTGGCTGCAGGTCAAGGTCTATGTCCAGCAGCTGGTGGAGGGGCTGCACTACCTGCACGGCCAGCACATTCTCCACCTGGACATAAAGGTACTCGGCCTCCTTGGGGTCCCTAGGGACTGGGGAGGGACAGGTGGGAGCTTGGGGCCTGCTCTCTCTGTGTGTGTGTGTGTGTGTGTGTGTGTGTGTGTGTGTGTGTGTGTGTAGGGGTGCCCAGGCCAACTACCTCCCTCCAGATTCCCTGTTAGGTCCCTATTAGGATCTGGTTGCCTCTGGGGATGGGGAGCTCTTTCAGGTGGCATGCAGCTGGATGAATCCGAGGATGTCCCCAAATGGTGTTGAAATCCCCTCCAAGATGGCCTACGGTCCCACACTGGCCTCACCCTTGCTTTGGAACACCCCATCACAGCCCTCAGGGCTCCCTTAAGCCCTGGGACTCACCTCCCCAGGGCATGGCCTCACCCCTCCCTGACTTTCCTAACAGCCCCCCAACATCCTGATGGTGCACCCTGCTCGAGAAGACATTAAAATCTGCGACTTTGGCTTTGCCCAAAAAATCACCCCAGGAGAGCCACAGTACAGCAAGTATGGCTCTCCCGAGTTTGTGTCCCCAGAGATCATCGAGCAGACCCCTGTGAGCGAAGCCTCTGACATCTGGTGAGCTCCTGTGCCAGCAGGCCCCCAACACACACCCCCTGCCCTCCTCTCCTAACCCCGCACCCATCAACCCCGAGCACACCCTTTGACTGTGGTTTTGTTCCTGCAGGGCTATGGGGGTCATCTCCTACCTCAGGTGAGCAGACCCCTGCCTCTGCCAGACACCTCCTCTGAAGCCAGCCCCAGCCTCCCCCAGGCTCCGCATCAGGCCCCTGGGAGGCCTACTGGCTGCTCCCCAGATCAAAGACCTGGGACCCAAAGGGCAGCTATTGTGGGAACCAGCAGTCAGCCAACTGATAAGCAGTTTTGGTTGAGCTCTCTTCCTACACACCCAGTTTCAGAGGAGTTCTGCCCAGTCAGCAGACAAAGTAGCACGCTGTTTCCCTAAAGGGTCTGTGTAGTTTGTGCAAAGGCCCCCCCTCATGACAGTTAGTGTGCTCTGGGGGTGCCACTGGTGTAGATAGCACGTGGATCCGAAGCTAAGGCTGGGTGCATACTCCAGGCTGACCCTTGATCCCTGTCCCAGGCCAATCCTGGACCTCTGGGCAGATCTCAGACCATTGTAGGGATTCTCAGGGGTGGATGGGAGTGGTGCTGTGGCTGCCCCCAGGGCAGGACTCAGGGCTCCCTTGTCCTGACCACCTGCCCCCTATGGATCCAGAAGACCAGGTCACATCTGAAGGCAGGGCGTGTCTCTGCTTTTAGCCTGACCTGCTCGTCCCCATTCGCTGGTGAGAGTGACCGAGCCACCCTTCTGAATGTACTGGAGGGGCGAGTGTCCTGGAGCAGCCCCATGGCTGCTCACCTCAGTGAGGATGCCCAGAACTTCATCAAGGCTACCCTGCAGAGGGCACCGGAGTGAGTGCACAGCCCTTCCCCTGCCCAGGGTTCAGCCTGGGCAGCTGACCACCTGGACTGACCCCTGGCCTTCCTCTCCTTCTAGGGCCCGGCCCAGCGCTGCCAACTGTCTCGCTCACCCATGGTTCCAGGTGAGTAGGCTGAGCCCAGCAGGCCTGCCCAGGGAGAGAAATGGAGGCCAGAAAGAGTGCAGGCTTGCAGGGGCCAGCGGGTACACCAGTCTCCCCCTCACGGTCCCTCTCACCTGGGCCCCCTCAGAGGTCCGTCCCAGCGGAGGAAGCCCACTTCATCAACACCAAGCAACTCAAGTTCCTGCTGGCCCGCAGCCGCTGGCAGGTGAGCCAGCAGCGACGAGGAGTGGTGGGGCTGGGAGGGGGAGAGGTGATGGTGGTGGATGGGGGCGGAACCGGAACCGCAAGGCAGGGTTAGAGGCGAAGAGGGGCCTGGAGGCCTACCAGAGAAGCCTGGCCCGGAGGGCTGGCTCTGCGTCACCGGGGGCCTGGGAGAACGGAAAGCCTCGCTCACCCTTCGAAGGGATGCGCGCTCTCGGAGCTGCCGGGCGGTAGGGGCAGGGGCGCGTGCGAGGTCCCAGCGAGGGCAGGGGCGGAACGACAGAGCACTAGGGTCTGAGGAATGGGCTTGTAACGCCCCCAGCTTCTGGTTGCCCCTTCTGGGCGCACTAGGAGCGGGAAGCGCGGGCACACACTGACGGTCCCCTGGACCCTCCCCTAGCGTTCCCTGATGAGCTACAAGTCCATCCTGGTGATGCGCTCCATCCCAGAGCTGCTCCAGGGCCCGCCCGACAGCCCGTCCCTCGGGGTGGCCCGGCACCTGCGCGGCGACGCCAGTGCCTCGTCCAGCAGCTCAACCTCCTCGTCCGACAACGAGCTGGCCCCTTTCGCCCGGGCCAGATCGCTGCCGCCCTCTCCGGTGACGCACTCGCCACTGCTGCACCCGCGGGGCTTCCTGAGGCCGTCCGCCAGCCTGCCGGAGGAGGCCGAGGCTTGCGCGCCGGCGGCAGCCGCGTCTCCGCCCACGCCGCCCCCAGCCGCCCCGGGCTGCGTGCCCCGGCACAGCGTGGTCCGCAGCCTCTTCTACCAGCAGGCGGGCGAAGGCCCGGAGCGCGGAGGTCTCGCCGCGGGCGGCCGGCGGCACCCGGCCCGGCGACGGCACCTGCTCAAGGGCGGCTACTTCGCGGGCGCCGTGCCTGGCCTGCGCGAGCCGCTGCTGGAGCACCGTGCGCTGGAGGAGGAGGCCGCCCGCGAGGAGCAGGCCACCCTGATGGCCAAAGCTCCTTCCTTCGAGACCGCCCTGAGGCTGCCAGGCTCCAGCGCCCGCGGGGCCCCCAGCCGCAGCCGCTCCCTGGAGCTTGACAGGCGGCATGTCCCCAGCTCTTCCATGGAGGCCTGTGGCGGAGGGCACTGCCCTGCTCCCGCCCTCTCAGGCCTCCAGGCAGACTCAGGGGAGAGCTGGCCTGGAGAGGGCACGCGCTCCAGGGAGATGGAGTGTCTGGAGGGATCCCAGCAGGGGCCAGGACTAATTCCATCCATCAGTGGCCATCTGGGGTCTACTCAGCAAGAGGGGCCATGTGGGGGGCAGCTCGCACCTTCCTTTCATCCCCTGTGGAGTCCTCCTCCCCTGGAAGGCTGTGGCCCCCCTAAAGGTGTTACACCACAACTTTCTGGCTCCTTCCCTTCAAAGCAGTGCACAGGGTCCCTCTTGATACCCTTGAGCTCCTTCCTCTCTGGGGAGCCCAAGGCCCCTGTTCCCTCAGCCCAAGAAAGCCCCCAGCCAGGCTCTAAGAAGAGATCCGAGCACACCCCTCTCCCTGGGAGTCCGAGTACCCCTAGCACCCCAGGGCGGGGCTCTCCAGTAGGTACTGAGCCTGGCCCCTTGCTGGATGTGGAAGGGCTGGCCACGGAACTGGAGGATGAAGCAGAGCCTGAGCCCAACCCACAGCGGCCTCAGGAGCAAGCCACCACACGGAAGTTCTCCCTGGGGGCGCGCTGTGGGGGCTATGCCGGAGTGGCTGGCTATGGCACCTTTGCCTTTGGTGGGGATGCGGGGGGCATGCTAGGGCAGGGTCCCCTGTGGGCCAGGATGGCCTGGGCCACCTCTCAGTCCTCCGAGGAGCATGATGATGCTGGAGCCCAGAGCCCAGCCTCCCAGGCCAGCCAGGCACCCCCTCCTGAGGACAGCAGGGCATCCCCGAGGGCCTCCCCAGAGATTAACACATGGGAGGACTTTGGTGGGGGCTCCCAGGTGTCCCTGGTGCAGATCCGAGATCTGTCTGGGGGCTCAGAAGCAGCCGACACCGTGTCGCTAGACATCTCAGAGGTGGAGCCTGCCTACCTCAACCTGTCTGACCTATATGACATCAAGTATCTGCCTTTCGAGTTCATGATCTTCAGGAAGGTCCCCAAGCCTGTGGAGCCAGAGACACCACCGTCCCCTGAGTCTGAGGCTGGGGAGGAGCTGGTGGAGTTCCCGGAGGCTGGGTGGCCCTGGCCGGGTTCACTGGGCTCGCCAGCCAGCTTAAGGATCACAGAGGAGCCGGCGGACATGGAGACCCTGCTCAGGGAGGGCACCGGCAGCAGGAAGCGCAAGTGGTCACCCCCCTCCGGCAGCCTCTTCCACTTCCCAGGGAGGCACGTGCTGCTGGAGGAACCGGTGGAGCTGGGACTGCGCAGGAGGGTGAGGGCCTCCATGGCCCACATCTCCCGCCTCCTGAAGGGCAGGCCTGAAGGTGACTCCCCACCCCTACCCACTACCCTCCGCCCTGACAGGTGCACCTCGGGGCACCTCACCTCCCATGCTCCAAGGGGCTGGGCCACTCTCTCCTGGGTCCCACCTCCCCCTGCCACACACACCACCTACACACAGGGGCTGCTGTTCCGGAGGTCACCCATGTGGCCTCACCCTCTCCCCAAGTGCATCTGAGGCCCCGTGTTGGGACCTCAGGAGCCTTGGAAGACACCCCTACAGAGAGGACCCAAGCAGGCCAGCCCTGCCTGACCTGTCGCTGCCCCTGGGACCCTTGACCAAGATAGAGTGATCCTGACAGGGCTGGGAAGGGGGTAGTCTCTGCCACAGATGAGCTCCTTTGCCACAAGAGTCCCTGGGATTTGGGCTCTTCTGCCACGTGGGAATCCCACCGTGGGTGGCTCCAAGGTCTTCCTCCCATACCCCAGGGGAGCTGGGTCACTCAGGTGTGACTTCCAGAGGTTTCATCATTCCTGCAGGTCTGGAGAAAGAGAGTCCCCCCAGGAAGAAGGCAGGGCTGGCTTCCTTCCGGTTGGGCCTGAAGAGCAGGGACCAAGGTGGGCACATTGCCTAGGGGCTGAATCACAGTGAGTCACACTGCAGCAGACCCGAATGGGGGGGAAGGGAGCCCCTCCCTGGTGCCCAGACCCGCAGAGAGGGCAAGTTTACATCCACAGGGGCTGGAGCCCAGATTAGTGGCGGAGGATTTGGGGGGGCAGCTCCGGTGCCTAGCACTGGGGAAGTTCTGGAGGCTTTCCTGGAGGAGGTGCTAGTGTTGAAGATGAGCTAGGTGGGCATGGGCTTCCCCAGCATCCCCCTCTTGGGGGTCTAGGCTGTGTTCTTGGGTTGCGGGTCACCTCTGAAAGCTTGCCTGCCTCCCTTCCCATGTGCTAGCACCATCATTTCTGAGAGAGCTGTTGGACGAAACAGTGGTCCTCGGCCAATCCGTGACTCTGGCCTGCCAAGTGTCAGCTCAGCCAGCTGCACAGGCCACCTGGACCAAAGGTAAGGAGGTGTTCCGGGACTGGGGGCAGGAAGGCAGGCGTTGCTCCCTGGGGGCATTGCTCTCATTGGATGGAGGGAGATGGGCCCTAAGAGAGCAGGGGTCTCAAGGCAGGGTGCCCATTGGAGCTACTCCTCAGGGCTGCTTTGTTCTGCTGCAGACGGGGCTGCCCTGGAGAGCACCAGCCGCGTCCTCATCTCCTCCACACACAAGAACTTCCAGCTCCTGACCATCCTGGTGGTGACAGTGGAGGACCTGGGGGTGTACACATGCAGCGTGAGCAATACTCTGGGGACAGTGGCCACTACGGCTGTCCTCCGGAAGGCAGGTGAGTGGACTGAGCCAGGCTCCCTCGGTGGGGATGGGGCAGGGACAGACCCCACTGGGGGGCTTCCAGGGTGCTTGGAGACCACCTGTCACTTGGTGAGTTGGTTTCTTTCTGCGGGTCCCTGTCACTGAGAAGGCCCATGAAATGGGATGCCTACTCCTTAGTCGTCCACATTGGGGCCACAGAAGGCCTGGGTCCGGCTTTGCACATTGGGACCCCCAGGAGGGGGAGCAGAGGATGCAGAGCAGGCGCTGTGGGACCAGCTTGATTCCCGCCAATGGCCAACCACCTGGTGTCCTTCAAGGCTGCTGGGTGAAGCTGAGTGGCCAGGACAGGCCCCTCTGATGGGATTCTGCAGCCAGCAGAGGGCCATCTGTGAGGGCCACTCCACAGGGTTGCTGAGGTACACTGGTGGGAGGGGAGGCTGTCACCTACTGAGGACACCACCAGAAGAGGCACTGGGTGCCTCTACCAGTAGGCGCTGGAAGGGGACCCTGCGTGAGCGTGGCCAGGAGGGATGGTGGGCTCAGGGACACGGCAGCAGGTGCAGGAGAGTGAGGCAAGGCTGGCTGGGGCTCTGCGCTGCAGTGGGGAGCTGTGGGGACCCCCCCCTCAGATTACGGACCATGGGCCCTGCAGAGCGTCCCTCCTCTTCTCCACGCCCTGACATTGGGGAGGTGTATGCTGATGGGGTGCTGCTGGTCTGGAAGCCAGTGGAGTCCTACGGCCCTGTGACATACATCGTGCAGTGCAGCCTGGAAGGTAGGAGCCCTCCCTGGGCAGCCCTGGACTCAGCAGTGGGGTGCCCCTTGGTGCTCCCTCGGGAAAGGGTCTCTCGGCCCCCTGACTTGGGCTGTCCTTTACCTGCTCCCGTGTGGCCCAGGTGGCAGCTGGAGCACGCTGGCTTCTGACATCTTTGACTGCTGCTACCTTGCCAGCAAGCTTTCCAGGGGCGGTGTATACACTTTCAGGACGGCCTGCGTCAGCAAGGCGGGCATGGGACCCTACAGCAGCCCCTCAGAGGAGGTCCTCCTGGGAGGGCCCAGCCACCTGGGTGAGCTGCTCAGCGGGGACTGCGGGGGGCGGGCGGTAGTGGGGTGCCCTGCCACCTCACTCCATCACACTCACAAACTGGGATGGCTTGTCCTAAATGGTAGGCCCCTGCCCCTAAATGGCCCAAGGAAGGAGAGATCAAAGTGTGGGAGTTCACTGAAGGGCCCCCAGTTAGGGGGCTTGGGAAGGGGTATGGGAGGCAAAGTTGGGAGGAGCTGGGGCTGTGGGAGGTGCCTCCCAGTTACTGGCTCCAACCCCCACAGCCTCTGAGGAAGAGAGCAGCTCCCTGCCAGGAGCCCAGCCTCTCCCCAGCACGCAGACCTTCGCCTTCCAGACGCAGATTCGAAGGTGCCACAGCCCAGCACCCCGCTGGCTTTGTCCGGTGCCCACATCCCTAGCTTCAGCCTCCCTCCCCACTTCTGGCATGCGCACAAGTTTGGTGCCGAGCATCTGTGCCCGGTCTGTCCCCAGGGCTCTGCTCAGTCCCGCTGGGCTTGTTTTTCTGACCCCGGGAAAGGAGAGTGTGCGTCTGTGGGTGTCCTCAAAAGCCTTCCCCGGGGGACGCCTGGGTGGCTCAGTTGGTTACGCGACTGCCTTCGGCTCAGGTCATGATCCTGGAGACCCGGGATCGAGTCCCACATCAGGCTCCCTGCTCGGCGGGAAGCCTGCTTCTCCCTCTCTCACTCCCCCAGCTTGTGTTCCCTCTTTCCCTGTGTTTCTCGCTGTCAAATAAATAAAATCTAAAAAAAAAAAAAGCCTTCCCGGGGCTTCCTCTCCCAGGGGCCGCTTCAGCGTGGTTCGGCAGTGCCGGGAGAAGTCCAGCGGACGGGTGTTGGCCGCGAAGATCGTCCCCTACCGCCTGGAGGACAGGACTGCCGTGCTGCGCGAATACGAAGCCCTCAAGAGCCTGCGTCACCCACACCTGGCCCAGCTACAGGCCGCCTACCTCAGCCCCCGGCACCTAGTCCTCATCTTGGAGCTGTGCTCGGGACCCGAGCTTCTCCCCTGTCTAGCCGAGAGGTGAGGCCTGGCCTAGAGGCGGGGCCCTGGGCGGGGCTGTACACACACAGGGGCGAGGAGAGGCGCACGGTGAGAACCCGCTCACACCTCCTGGCTCACCTCCCGGCCCCGCCTCCACCCGTCAGCCCAAGCGTGGGAACTAGGCGGGGCAGGGAGGCGCCCCTCCCAGCCCACAGAACCGGCCGGTGTCCCCGCGCTCCCTCTGCCGTGGATGGAGCCGAGCCCCCCCCCCCCCCCCGCTCCGTCCCCAGGGCCTCCTACTCGGAATCGGAGGTGAAGGACTACCTGTGGCAGATGTTGAGCGCCACCCAGTACCTGCATGCCCAGCGCATTCTGCATCTGGACCTCAGGTCCGAGAACATGATCGTCACCGAGTACAACCTACTCAAGGTCGTCGACCTGGGCAACGCCCAAAACCTCACCCAGGAGAGGGTCTTGCCTTCCGACAGGTTCAAGGACTTCGTGGAGACCATGGGTGCGCAGGGAGCACACGCCAACCCGACCTGAGGGGGGAAGGGTGGGCTAGGAGGAAACCCCGCCCCCGTCCTGCCTCTGTCCCCATTGCACCACACCCACCCAGCCTCTCACCCGTGCGCTCACCTGTGTCCGCCCTCAGCTCCCGAGCTCCTGGAGGGCCAGGGTGCGGTCCCGCAGACCGACATCTGGGCCATAGGCGTGACAGCCTTCATCATGTGAGTTCCCCATGTGCAGGGACGGGAGACTGGGGATCCATCCAAGGTGCCCCGGGAAACCCCGTGTGTTTTACATCCGAGGTGACCTAAGATTTCCTGTCCTCCCATCCATGTGAGGGTGATCTCAGATCCCTGTGCCCCCCATCCATCGAGGGTGACCCCAGAGCCCCTGGTGCCCCACATCCACCGAGGGTGACCTGAGTCCCCTGACCCCCGCATTCGCAGGCTGAGCGCGGAGTACCCCGTGAGCAGTGAAGGGACACGTGATGTGCAGAGGAGCCTCCGCAAGGGGCTAGTCCGGCTGAGTCGCTGCTACGCGGGGCTGTCTGGCGGCGCCGTGGCTTTTCTGCGGAGCACTTTGTGCATTCACCCGTGGTAAGGCGGTCTAACCCTCTCCACCTGGCCCGGCCTGTCCCGCGTGCCGCGTCTCTTCCCCACCCGCCCCAGCTCCGAGAGCTCAGCTGGCACCTTTGTGCTCTCTCCAGGGGTCGGCCGTGCGCGTCGAGCTGCTTACAGTGCCCGTGGCTAACGGAGGAGGGCCCCGCTGGCTCCCAGCCTGCGGCTGTGAGCTTCCCCACCGCCCGCTTGCGTGTCTTCGTGCGTGAGCGAGAGAAGAGGCGGGCACTGTCGTACAAGAAACACAACTTGGTCCAGGTGCGCTGAGTACCTGACCTGGCAGAGAGAATGTGTTTGTGTGTGTGTGTGTCGGGGGGAAGGGGGTCGCCCTGCTGGGCTTCACCCCCTAGTTTCCCCTCTAGGATTTGCTGTATACATATAGACATATAAGGCCAATAAAAAGCAAAACCAGATGGTGTCATTTGTTTGTTCTGTTTGGGCAAGACAGTGAGGGTCCTGCCACCTCTCCTGGGGGCTCTTGGACACTCGGAGGTGCAGCGGCCGGGGCCCCATGGTCACCTCCCTGGCCTCCTGGACTGGCCATGGGAGCCCTCTCTCGAGGGAGGCAGAAAGGAGCCCCGGGAGTGACCAGTCAAGCCATGGGGAGGGAGCACAATAGTGAGAGACAGCATGAGAGTGGGAAGAGTCAAAGGGAGAGGCAGACTCCCTACTGAGCAGGAAGCCTGGTATAAGACTGATACCATGACTTTGGGATCATGACCCTGAGCCAAAGGCAGTTGCCTAACCAACTGAGCCACCCCGGTGCCCTGAGGCTGCGTTTCTTTGGTAATCTCTGATGTGCTATGTGCTAGGATGACATGCCCTTGTCGAAGCCTGTTTAGATCAGATTTTGCAGGGTCAGCTCGGCTTTGACTTGCACATGTTGAGAGACCAACACTGAGGCTGCGTGCTCAGAGGCAGTGTTCCCTCCAAGAGTTCAGGTTCTCCCAGTTCTTGCTGGTGGCTGGCCGGCTTCCCAAGCCCGGCTCTCCTTGTGAGTTCTGCCTTGTTCCTCTCACTCTTGTACTCCATGCACAGTGGCTAGTGCCTCCTCACCGCCCCATTTTGGACTCACTCTTCCTAATGTCACGTGACATGATCCATGGCCCTTTCCCAGACAGAACCCTGCTGGATGAACTCACTCAACCCTGAAGTCCCTGCATTTATTAGTTAGGAGTATTTTATTGGTAGGTTGTTTCTAAAGATCAGATCTAACGTACTGCGTTTTGTTTTTAATAGTTGTGTTGTATTTTATTGTATGGTAACTTTTTCAACTAAGCTTTTTCTTTTGAGACGTTTGTTGAATCACAATGGAATTGAAAGAAATAAAATAGAAAGAGCCCAGTCACCACTTACCCAATTTCCCCCAATGATAGTATCTCATGAAACAATAGTGTAATGACAACCAGGACATTGACACTGATATAGGCAAGCTACAAAACATTTCCATCACAAGGATCCTCATGTAACGCCCATCTCCAACCCCTTTTTGTATGGCTAGCACCACTTCCTCCCATGTAACACTCTTCAACCATGGCAATCAACAGTCTGTCTTATATTTGTTACTTTTGATTGTTACTTTTGATTATGCACCACAATCTGTATAGCCATTCACCCACTGAAGGACATTTAGATCCTTCCCAGTTTGGGGCTATTTCAGATAAAGCAGCTATAAACATTCACATATGGATTTCCGTGTGATCGTAGTCTTCATTATTCTGGGACAAATACCCAGGAATGTAATTGCTGCAAATGATTTCTTTTTCCATCTGTAGATCTTCTTGGGTGGAACATCCATCTGTATCTTCTGCCCATTTTCTGATAGGATCATTTGCTTTTGAATTTTGAGGGTTCTGCGTTTATTCTGCAGATGAGTTCTTTCATTGGATAGGTGGTTTACGAGTATTTCCTCCCACTTGGCAGCTTAACTTTCAATCATCCTCTTACTAAGGCCTTTCAAAGAGCAAGTTCTAACTTTCTAGAACACTGTAAATGGTAGTAAAATACATCATGTTCAGGTGCACAGTTCATATTGTTAGTTTTATGCATATCTTGTGCAAGCATCATTGCTAACTTTCAACTTGCAAAAAATGACACTCTGTCCCCATTAAAAAACAACTCCCTGTTTCCTGTTTCCCCAGCCCCTGGTAATCACCATTCTACTTTCTGTTTCTATGACTCTGACTATTCTAGATACGTCATATAAAAGGAATCATACTGTATTTATCTTTTTCTGACTGGCTTATTTCACTCACATAATGTCTTCAAAGCTCATCATGTTGTGGCATGTGTGAGAATCTACTTCATTTTAAGTCACTTCGAGCCTTACTGCTTTTCTTCTCTTTCCAGGACTCTAACGACACTAATATTATATCTTCTGTAAGAGTCCCCAGGTTCACATTTTTTCACTCTATGCTCTCTATGTTTTCACAGATTGGGCAAGTTCTATTGCTATCTTCAGGTTCACTGATAACTTTCTCTATTCCCTCCATTCTGCAGTTGACCTTTTAATTTTGGTTATTGCATTGTCCACTCCTAAAATTTCCATTTCATTATTTTTATATCCCTTTTTCTAGGATTTTTGATTTCTTTGCTGAAGGATTCTACTTATTATTTGTCTCACATGTTTTTGTATTTTTTGTTGAAATATTTTTATTATAGCTTTAACACATTTATCTTTACATATAGCCTTAAAACATTTAAAACAACTTTATCATCTCAGTATTGGTGCCTATTGCTTGTCTTTTTTCCCTCCACTGACATTACTGGAATTTTTCTGGTTCTTGGTTATGACTACTGATTTTTTACTTGACTGTGGACATTTTGTAACATGATATGAGACCCTGGTTCTTATTTAAGGTTTCTGTTTTAGGTGGCTGTGATATAAGAAGAAATACATTTGGTCTTTGTCCCAGGTTCCTGGCACAGAACTCCTAAAATTTTCAGGCTCTTTGGGAAGTGATGATAATGTTTTTTGTTACTCCTAAAGAGTGCCTTTAGAGTACATCTTAGTTTATGCTCATGAGGTGACTTAGGATGGGACCCATGGAGGGCCCCAGGATGACCAGGAAGACCAAGTACTTTGAGGGTCAGAACTTCCATCTCTACCCTTGACAACCAGGGATGGGAAGAAGTTACAGATGGGGCTCTATAAAAACTTTTTAGAGATTTTATTTATTTGAAAAAGAGAGAGAGACAGAGAGACAGAGAGTGTTAGAAGAGGGAGAGGGAGAGGAGAGAAAGAATCCCAAGCAGACTCATGCTGGGTATGGAGCCGGATGTGGGGTTGAATCTCATGACCCTGAAATCATGACCTGAGCCAAAATCAAGAGTCAGATGCTCAACCACCTGAGCCACCCAGATGTCCCTCCATAAGTCTCTTGAATAAAGATATTCAGAACTTCTGGATTGGTGAACACATCAACTTGCTGGAAAGTTGGTGCCCCCAGAGAGGGTATTTAAGCCCCATCCCCTTCCTATGCCTTTCCTTATGCATCTCTTCTACTTGGATGTTCCTGAGTTGTATCCTTTATAGAAAAGTGGTAAACCTAAGTGGTTCCTGAATTCTGTGAGCCATTCTAGCAAATCATGAAACCTGGGGAGGGAATTAGGGGAACCCTTGATGTGTAGCTGATTGGTCAGAAGTCCAGGTGGCCCAGGACTTGCACCTGATATTTGAAGTGGGAACAGTCTTGTGGGTCTGGGCCCTTAGCCTGTGGAATCTGATGTTAATTCCAGGCAGTTACTGTCAAAACCAAACTGAATTGTTGGACAGCTAGTGCTGTTGGAGAATAAGAGAATTAGTTCTTGGTGATGGGAAACAGCCCAGACTGGCTGTCTCCAACACTACTTTGTCAAGGAAGAGTGGGCATCATCTCATTACTGCCCAGTGGAGGGAGAAGTTTGGTTCTCACTGACATTGCTGGCAGGGGTAGGGGTCCTAGCTACTGCTGAGCAGAGGAGGGCATTCCAGCTGCCCTCTGATTTCTGACACTCAGGTATTGCACAGCAGGGAAGAAAGACCAGCTCCCTTGGTGGTCTTCTGTGATGCCCTCCCCGCAGGGGCGGGTTTGGGGCAGCTCATTTCCACCTGGCCAGGGCCAAAGTCCGGGATAGTCAAGTTTTCTGTGCTGGGCATGGATCCTGCTTAAGATTCTCTCCCTCTCCTCTCCGTCTCCTGCCCTTCCCGCCCTTCTCAAATAAGAAAAAAAATTTTTTTAGTCTAGTGTTGTACTAACTGGACCATCTAGGCACCTCTACCTTATTAATTGAATTTTGCATTTTAATAACTATTGACAAAAGGGTAGCTATGTTCCAGTATTCCTCCTGTATTCCTCCTTTTCCCTAGTTCTTGGTTCTCATCTATGTTTTGTTTCATGTTCCCTAACTTACACATTTGTTATTATCTTATCTTGGAAAAAAAATATGACCCTTCTCATCATAAAAGCATTTTGTGAATCCTCCTACTTTCCTATTTTCCTGGGTAGATGTCTTAGTTACTCAGGCTGTCATAAAAAAATACCACAGATCTGTGGCTTAAACCACGAAATTTGTTTCTCACCATTCTGGAGGCTGGACATCAGGGATTAAGGGGCCAGCATGGTGGGGTTCTGGTGAGATCTCACTTCCTGGCTTGCACATGGCCACCTTCCTGTTGACCCACATGTGGTGGAGACTGAGAGAGCTCTGGTCTCTTCTTCCTCCTATATGGATACTTATCTCATGGGGGCACCCTGTGACTTCATGTCAGCCAGATCACCTCCTAATACCATCACCGTGGGGTCAGGGTTTCACTGTATGCGTCTGGAGGGTGGAAGGCAAACGTTCAGTCCAGAACAGCAGAATTCATCATGTTACCCTTGTGAGTTTCTGTGTGTCTTGGAAACCCCTCGGCATATCCATCTTGCTGTCAGGGGTGCTTGGAAGTACATGTTTGGGTCCAAGAAAAGTTGTCCTAAAGTCACAGTCTTGCTGGTTTTTCTTTTTCATGTTTCCTGATTGGTTCTTTCCATAGAGAAAAAAATTAGGATTGTATTTATTTATTTGAGAGAGAGAGAGAGAGAAAGAGAAAGAGAGAGAGCATGAATGGGAGAGAGGGAGAAGCAGGCTTCCCATGGAGCAGGGAGCCCTGTGTGGGGCTGGATCCCAGGATGCTGGGATCATGATCTGAGCCAAAGGCTTAACCAACAGACCCCCCCCAGGTGCTCTTTCACAGAGAAAAATTTCTTTTTTCTTATACCTAAATCATTATCTTCCCCTTTTACTCGTATACTTGACCTTTTCGTGGCAAGAGCCGAGATGTGTGTTTCTTGTGCCCTGGACTTCACCTGTGTCTGAATTCTAGATGGACAGACCTCCACATATTCATTTTTATTTTGCTAAAAATAAGACAAATGGCCCTAAAAGGAGTGCCTTATGTTAAGCTCCATGTCACCAAACCCAGACATGTTCATGACAATGTTGGCTCTTCCAGAGATGGAATCTTACACGAATCTGTTAGGAATTAGCTGATCAGCCCTGATGCGAAAATCCTCCTGGCAGATCTCTGCTGTCTGCTCCCTACAGCATGGGAAAGTAACCTCGCAATACAACCACTCCCCCCATCCAGCATGACTCCCTATCCCTATTCCTTTCTGCCTACAGAAACCCTTCATTCGGTACATCCCCTTGGCATGACTTTCAGTCTGCTAGATTGGGTGCTGCCTGAATCAATGTTTGCCCAAACACACTATAAAACTTTTTTTAAAAAAGATTTTTAAATTATTTGACCGAAGAACCAGACAGAACATCCACAGGGAAACAGAGGACTTGAACAACACTACTGATTACTTAGACCCAACAGAAATATACAGAACACTCCACCCAAAAGCAGTAGAATACATTCTTATCATGTGCACACAGAACATTCTCCAGGATAGATCCTATGTGATCCCTACAAAACAAGTCTTAAGTTTGAAAAAGACTGAGTCATACCAACTGTCTTTTCTGAACAATGGAATGAAACTAGAGATCAACAGAAAAGGACTCTTTGCTGAGCAAGGAGCCTGATGCAGGGCTCGATCACAAGACCCTGGGATCATGACATGAGCCAAAGGCAGATGCTTAACTGTCTAAGCCACCCAGGCATCCCAAACACTTTTAAATAACAAATGGACCAAAGAAAAATCACAAGGGAAATTACAAATTGCATTGAGACAAATGAAAACATAACATGCCAGAACATATGGAATTCAGCCAAAGCAGGGTTAGGAGGGAGGTTTATAGTGGTAAATATCTAGAGTAAAAAAAAAAAAAAAATCGAATCAATAATCCAACTCTATGCCTTAAGGAACTAGAAAAAGAAGAATGAATTAACTCAAAGTTAATAGAAGAAAGGTAACATTCAAGGAAAAATCAATGAAACAACAGAACACTATAAAAAAATCATTGAAACTAAGAGGTTTTTTTTGAAAAGACAAATTGACAAACTAGAATAACAGAAAAAAAGGGGAAGACTCAAATAACAAAAATGAGAAATGAAAACATTACAATTGATACCACAAGAATAAAAAGGATCAGAAGAGCCTATGATGAACAATGGATGCCAATAAAGAAACATGTAAATTCCTGCAACCATACAATGTAAAAACACTGAATCATTTGAAAATAAGAATTCTGAGCACACCTCTAATTCATAAAGATTTTTAACAAAGAATCAAAAACTTTCCAACAAAGAAAAGCTAGGACCAAATGGCTTCAGTGGAGGATTTCATCAAACATTTAAAGAAGATTTAACCCAAAGTCTCTCAAAATATTCTGGGGTGCCTGGGTGGCTCAGTTGGTTGCGAAGCTGCCTTTTGCTCAGGTCATGATCCCAGAGTTCTGGGATCGAGCCCTGCATCGGGCTCCCTGCTGGGTGGGAAGCCTGCTTCTCCCTCTCTCACTACCCCTGCTTGTGTTCCCTCCCTGGCTGTGTTTCTCTCTGTCAGGTAAATAGATAAAATCTTTTTTAAAAATTCCAAAAAAATTACAGATGAGAGAATGCTTTTAAACTTGTTTTACGGAGAGGAAGGGACAAGATGATGAAGTAGGAGACCCTGTTTCAACGGGTCCCCTGAAGTGAGCTAAATATCTACCAGAACACTCTGAACACCCATGAAATCAGCCTGACATGTAAGACTACATACTTCTCGATCTCTACAGGGGCAGAAGAGCATCAGTGAGGTAAAACAGGATGGGAATGCAGGAACTGAATTAGGAGGATAAACGGAAGGGGGAAGGAGCCACCAGAAGTGACCCATTGGAAAATAATACCCCAATACGAAAGTGCCCTGTGCTTGGGGACCAGTATCAATTTGGAGTGTGGTTAAAAGCACTCAAACAAAACAAAACAAAACAAAAACAAAAAAACCCAAAGGGTCTTAAGAGCAACTTGTGAAATCGGGCAGCCATGGGCACAGACCTAAGCCCACACAGCCGGCACCCACCCGTGCCTGAGAGAGCCCGGCATCGGCTCCTGCTGGAGGTCCTTCGGCCTGTAGCCTTCTGCAACCTGTGCCTCTGCTGGGTATGAGTGCACCACACATGGGTGTGGGCTCCAGACAGTGGTCCTGGCAACAGCAGGCTCACCCAAACCAATATCGCTCGCGGTTTATGTGGCACGGGGGTGCAGAGACAAGTGGGGGCCTCGGGTGACCTTTGTGGTGGTGATTGGGGGTGCACACCACATGTGAGAGGTTGCAGTGTTAGGGGAGTGTGGAGAGAGGTATTCTGTGTTCTGGACCATCCAGAGGCTTCTCTCTGAGGTGGAGGTCTGAGAGCGACAGTTTACTTTGTTCTGACTCTCCGAAAAGTCAAAAAGCTGCAAAAAGCCACCAAAGAACAGAAGCCTGAAAACCCAGCTTCCATAGAGCCCAGCCCCTTGATAGGGGTCAGGGTGACTCAGCCCAAGCAGGGCTGACTGAAAAACAACAGGGCAGGCCCCTCCCCTAGAAGGTAATCCAAAAGAAGAAGAGGACAACCACCAAGGAGTCACTATAAAACTGTAAAACCCCAACATCTGGAAAAACCAATATATTAGGCTCCTGGTACTACCCCAAAACCTATATATTTTATAGATACAGCTTTTCTTTTCATTTAAAAATTTTTTCTTGTCATTTAAATTTTTTTTGAATTTTAAATTTGTTCGCACAATTCTTGTTCTTTTATTTTTTCTTTTATTTTTTTTAATTTTTTTTCAAATACTTTATTTATTTGACACACAGAGAGAGATCATAAATAGGCAGAAAGGCAGGCAGAGAGAGAGGAGGAAGCAGGCTCCCTGCTGAGCAGAGAGCCCGATGCGGGCCTTGATCCCAGGACCCTGAGATCATGACCTGAGCCGAAGGCAGAGGCTTTAACCCACTGAGCCACCCAGCCGCCCATTGTTCTTTTATTTTTTAACCTGCTTATCATTACAACTTGATGTTTAATATAACATTCCATAATAACTTTTTAACTTGAACTTTTTTCATATATATACCTGTGTTTCTTTTTTTTCCTTTAATATATATATAGATATAAGCCTCCCTAATCAATACTACCCCTATATATAAGCCAGTTTTAATTTCCCTATATCTCTGGGAAGTTGAGTCCTTTAACAAAGGTAATAAGATACACCCAGGAACTACCTTCTTTCCCCATATCGAGGGTCTACAAGCACCTTCCCATCTTATGGTTCTGTCAGTGTTCCTGTGTACTTGGTTTGGTCTTTATACTATATAAATCTTATTTTGGGGGGTTGTTTGGGCTGGGTTTCTCTTTTTTACTTTTGTTGGTCTTTTTATTAGTTTTTGTTTTTGTGCCACACAAACCTACCTTTGGGGCCCATTTTGGCTTTTTTTTTTTCTTTCTATTTTTTTCTCTTTCTCTCTTTTTTTTTTTTCTTTTGGTGGTGACTTCCAATTGCTCCAAAACCTTCCAATGGGCAACTTGCCTTGATCGTGGTTGATATATTCAGCTCTACATCCCCTCAACCACCCCTCACCAAAATGACCCGAAGGAGGAACATCCAACAGAGGAAAAATTCAGAGACTGTGACCTCTGCCACAGAACTATTGAATATGGACATAAACAATATGTCAGAAATGGAATTCGGGGTAGCAACTATCCAGGCAACGGCTACGTTGGAAAAGACCATTAACAGCAACATAGACTCTATAAGGGCAGAAGTGAGAGCTGATCTGGCAGACGTTAAAAATGCTATCAGTGAGATCCAATCTAATCTAAATCTCTAACAGCTAGGGTAAGGGAGGAAGAAGATAGAATTAGTGATCTAGAAGACAGACTGATAGAAAAGGAGCAGAAGAAGTACGGAACAAATAGCTTAAAAGCCAAGAAAACAGAATTAGGGAACAAAACGTTCCAATATGAGAATTACTGGGATCCCTCAGGGGGCAGAGAAAGAGAAAAGACTAGAAGATATACTTGAGCAAATCCTGGATGAAAATTTCCCTAATCTGGGGAATAGAACAAGTGCTCATGTCCTAGAGACAGAGAGGACACACCCCAAGATCAACAAGGCTAGAAAAACGTCTAGGCACATAATTGTGAAATTCACGGATCCTAAATTCAAAGAATATGTCTTAAGGGCAGCTGGGGGAAGAAATCCCTTCTGCACAGAGGGAGAACCATCAGAATAACATCAGATCTGTCCTTAGAAACCTGGTAAACCAAAAAGGACTGGCAAGACATATTCAGGGCACTAAAAGAGAAGAATATGCAGCCAAGAATACTTTATCCAGAAAATCTGACACTCAAAATGGATGGAGAGATAAAGTGCTTCCAAGAGCAGCAGGTGTTTGTGTTTTTTTTTTTTTTTTAGGATTTTATTTCTTGGGGCGCCTGAGTGGCTCAGTTGGTTAAGCGACTGCTTTTGGAACAGGTCATGATTCCAGCATCCCGGGATCGAGCCCCACATTGGATTCCCTGCTCGGCGGGAAGCCTGCTTCTCCCTCTCTCACTCCCCCTGCTTGTGTTCCTTCTCTCTCACTGTGTTTCTCTCTGTCAAATAAATAAAATCTTTTAAAAAAAAAGATTTTATTTCTTTACTTGACAGAGACACAGAGAGGGAGGGGAAAACAAGCAGAGGGAGTGGCAGAAGGAGAAGCAGGCTTCCTGTTGAGCAGGGAGCCTAATGCGGGGCTTGATCCCAGGACCCTGGGCTCATGACCTGAGCCAAAGGCAGACGCTTAATGACTGAGCCACGGAGGCACCCCAAGACAGGCAAGGTTTAAAAGATTATGTGACCACCAAGCCAGCACTAAAAGAAATATTAAGGGGGGGGGTCCTATAAAAGAGGAAAGAATCCAGCAGTGATATAGAACATACATTTACAGAGGCAATCTATAGAAACAAGGACTTCACAGGCAACATGATGTCAATAAAAACGTATCTTTCAATAATCACTGTCAACATGAATGGCCTAAATGCTCCCATAAAACCACCACAGGGTTGCAGACTGGATAAAACAACAGGACCTGTCCACATGCTATCTATAAGAGATGCATTCTGAATCTAAAGATACATACAGACTGAAAGTGAAGGGATGGAGAACCATCTTTCATGGCAACAGACCTCAAATGAAAGCTGGGGTAGCAATTCTCATATCAGATAAATTAGAATTTGAGCTAAAGACTGTACTCAGATATACAGAAGGACACTACATCATTCTTAAAGGGTCTATCTACCAAGAAGATCTAACGGTTGTAAGTATTTATGCCCCCAACATGGGAGAAGCCAACTATTAAGCAAAATAGTCATATTGATATGAATGTGTTAATTGTAGGGGATCTTAACATGCCACTCTCAGCAACAGTCAGATCATCTAAGCAGAATATCAACAAATAAACAAGAGCTTTGAATGACACATTGGACCAGATGGACCTTGTAGATATACTCAGTACATTCCACCCTAAAAAAATACTCATTTTTCTCAACTCCACATGGAACATTCTCCAGAATAGATCACATATTGGGTCACAAATCAGGGCCCAATCGATACCAGAAGACTGGGATTATTCCCCATGTATTCTCAGACCACAATGCCTTGAACCTGGAACTCAACCACAAGAAAAAGTTTGGAATGAATTCAAACACTTGGAAGCTAAAGACTATCCTGCTGAAGAATGTTTGGATCAACTAGGAATCAAAGAAGAACTTAAACAATTCATGGAAACCAATGAGAATGAAGACACATTGGTCCAAAACCTACAGCTTGTGGCAAAGGTTGTCCTAAGGGGGAAATACATAGCCATCCAAGCCTCATTCAAAAAAAATTAAAAAATCCCTAATACACCCATTCTCTTTACACCTTAAAGACCTGGAAAATCAAAAACAAATTAAGCCAACCCCACCCTCACAAAAAGGTAAATAATTAAGATTGGAGCAGAGATTAATGAGTTAGAAACTAAAGATACAGTAGAACACAGCAACAAAACAAGAAGCTGATTCTTTGAAATACTTAATAAGATTGAAAAACCACTGGCCAAACTAATCCAAAAGAAAAGAGAGGACCCAAATTAATAAAATTATGAATAAAAGGGGAGATATCACGACTAACACCAAGGAAATAGAAACAACCCCCAGAAATTATTACCAACAGTTACATGCCAATAGATTAAACAATGTAGAAGAAATGTATGCATTCCTGGAAACCTATACACCTCCAAGATTGAAACAGGAAGAAACTGACAATCTGAATAGACCAATATCTAGTAATGAGATTGAAGCAGTGGTCAAAAACCTCACAAAAAACAAGAGCCCAGGACCTGACAGATTCTCTGGGGAATTCTACCAAACATTCAAAGAAGAAATAATACCTATTCTGAAGCTGTTTCAAAAAACAGAAACAGAAGGAAAACTGCCAGACTTTTTCTATGAAGCCAGCATTACCTCAATCCTCAAACCAGGCAAAGACCCCATCAAAAAGGAAAATTTCAGACCAATATCCCTGATGAATATGGATGCCAAGATTCTCAACAAAATCCTAGCTAATAGGATCCAACAGTAATTAAAAAGATTATCCATGGCCAGGGATTTATATCTGGGATGCAAGGGTGGTTCAACATTCGCAAATCAATCAGTATGATAGAACAAATCAATAAGATAAGAGAGAAGAACCATATGGTCCTCTCAATTGATGCAGAAAAAGAATATGACAAAATATAGCATCCGTTCCTGATTAAAACTCTTCAAATATAGGGAGAGAGGGAACATTCCTTAACTTCATAAAATCTATCTATGAAAAACCCACAGCGAATGTCATTCTCAATGGGGAAAAACTGACAGCCTTCCCACTGAGATCAGAAGCAGGACAAAGATGCCCACTCTTACCACTATTGTTCAACATAGTGTTAGAAATCCTAGCAACAGCAATCAGACAACAAAAAGAAATAAAATGTATTCAAACTGGCAAAGAAGTCAAACTCTCTTTGCAGATGACATTACACTATATGGAAAGCCTAAAAGACTCTACCCCAAACTACTAGAACTCATACAAAAATTCAGTAATGTGGCAGGATACAAAATCAATGCACAGAAATCAGTTGCATTCTTATACACTAATAATGAAAATATAGAAAGGGAAATCAGAGAATCGATTCTGTTTATTATAGCACCAAAAACCATAAGATACCTAGCAATAAACCTAACCAAACAAGTTAAGGATCTGTACTTGAGGAACTATAGAACACTCCTGAAAGAAATTAAAGAAGACACAAAAAGATGGAAGAGCATTCCATGCTCATTGATCGGAAGAATAAGTATTGTTAAAATGTTTATACTGCCCAGAGCTATCTATACTTTCAATGCCATCCTGATCAAAATTCCACCAACATTTTTCAAAGAGTTGGAACAAACAATCATATAATTTATATGAACCAAAAAAGACCTCGAATTGCTAAGGAACTGTTTAAAAAAAAAAAAAAAAAGCTGGGGGCATCACATTTCCTGATTTCAAGCTTTATTACAAAGCTCTGATTACCAAGACTGCATGGTACTGGCACAAAAACAGACACATAGACCAATGGAACAGAGTAGAGAGTCCAGATATGGACCCACGAATCTATGGTCAAATCATCTTTGACAAAGCAGGATAAAATATCCAGTGGAAAAAAGACAGTCTCTTCAATAAATGGTGCTGGGAAAATTGGACAGCTACGTATAGAAGAGTGAAACCAGACCATTGTCTTGTGCCACACACAAAGATAAACTCGAAATGGATGAAAGACCTCAACGTGAGACAGGAATCTATCAAAATCCTAGAGGAGATCATAGGCAGTAACCTCTTTGACATCAGTCACAACAACTTCTTTCAAGACACGTCTCCAATGGCAAAGGAAACAAAAGCAAAAATGAACTGTTGGGATTTCATCAAAATAAAGGGCTTCTGCACAGCAAAGGAAACAGTCAACAAAACAAAGAAGCAACCCACAGAATGGGAGAAGATATTCGCAAATGACACTAGAGACAAAGGGCTGATATCCAAGATCTAAAAAGAACTCCTCAAACTCAACAGTCACCAAAAAGATGATCACATAACAAAATGGGCAGAAGACATGAACAGACACTTCTCCATAGAAGACAGACAAATGGCTAAAGACACATGAAAAGATTTACATCATCATTAGCCATCAGGGAAAATTCAAATCAAAACCACATTGAGATACCACCTTACACCAGTTAGAATGGCCAAAATTAACAGGACAGGAAACAAGTGTTGGATAGGATGTGGTGAAAGGGGAATCCTCTTATACTGATGGTGGGAATGCAAGTTGGTGCAGCCACTTTGGAAAACAGTATACAGATTCCTTAAAAAAAGTAAACATAGAGCTACCCTACGACCTTGCAATTGCACTACTGGGTATTTACCCCAAAGATATAGATGTAGTGAAAAGAAGGGCCATATGTACCCCAATGTTTATAGCAGCAATGGCCACAATCTCCAAGATGCCTTTCAACAGACGAATGGATAAAGAAGATATGGTCCATATGTATGATGGAATATTATGTCTCCATCACAAAGGATGAATACCCAACCTCTGTATCAACATGGGCAGGACTGGAGGGAGATTATTCCAAGTGAAATAAGCCAAGCAGAGAAAGTCAAGTATATGGTTTCTCTTACTTGTGGAGCATAAGGAGTATCACGGAGGGCATTACGAGAAGGAAATGAAATGTGAATTGGGGTAAATCAGAGAGGGAGACAAAGCATGAGAGACTGTGGATTCTGAGAAAGAAACTGAGGGTTTTGGAAGGGAGGGGGTGGGGACATGGGTGAGCCTGGTGGTGAGTATTAAGGAGGGCATGTATGGCATGGAGTACTGGGTGTGGTGCATAAACAATGAATCTTGGAACACTTAAAAAGTAAAATAAATTATTTAAAAAAAAAAACAAAACAGGGGCGCCTGGGTGGCTCAGTTGGTTAAGCAACTGCCTTCGGCTCAGGGCATGATCCCGGAGACTGGGGATTGAGTCCCACATCGGGCTCCCTGCTCGGCGGGAAGCCTGCTTCTCCCTCTCTCACTCCCCCTGCTTGTGTTCCCTCTCTAGCTGTGTTTCTCTCTGTCAAATAAATAAATAAAATCTTAAAAAAACCAAAAACAGAACTCATTTTATGAGGCCAGTATGACCCTATTGCCAAAGTTAGACAAAGACATGGCATAAAGGGCCAATATCCTTTATGAATGTTGATGCAGAAATCCTCAACAAAATATGAACAGAATTCACCAATACAGTTAAAAGGTTATACACAATGACTAAATTCGATTTATACTCACAGTGCAAGGATGAGTCAAAATATGAAAATTTTAAAATAGCATCAAAAAGAACAAAACATTTAGGAATAAACTTATCAATGTAGGTGAAAGACCTGTTTCCTCTAAAAACTGTAAAATGTTGCTGAAAGTAATTCAAGAAAACCCAAACAAATGGAAAGACATTCCATGATCATGGATTGGATGATGTAATACTGTTAAAATGTCAATTTTACAAAAAGTGATCTACAGATCACATATATTCAATACTTATTAAAAATAAGATTTCTGTTTTGCAGGAGATTAAAAATCCTAGAATTCATGTGAAATTTCAAAGGAACTCAGATAGCCAAAAGAATCTTGAGAAAGAAAAACAAAGCTGATGGGCTCCAAGTTTTTGATTTTGAAACATACCACAAAGTTAGAATAATCAAAGAATAGCATGTTGGCATAAAGGCAAACATTGACCAAAAGCCCAGGGTAGAGAGCCCAGAAATAAGCTCTTGTGTATACAGCCAAACAATCCTCGACAAGTGTGCCAAGAGTAGTCAATGGGAAAGTATTTTCTCTTCAACAAATGGTCCTGAGAAAGCGGGATATCCACATGTGCAAGAATGAAGTCAGATTCTTATTTTATACCGTATACAGAAATTAATTCAGAATGGACAAAAGACCTAAACTGGAATAAAACTTAGGGGAGAAGCTTCATGACAACAGATTTGGTGATGATTTCTTGGGTATGCCATGAAAAGCACAAGCAAGAAAAGCAAAAACTGATGAATAGGACTATGTCCAAATTTAAAGCTTTTACACATTAGAGGAAATAAGCAAGATAGTGACAGGTCAACTTAAGGACTAGGGTAAAATATTTGCAAACCATATATCTAATAAGGGGTTAATATTCAGAATACATAAAAAACTCTAAAACTCACCCCAAACAAAAAGTAATCATATTTTAAAAATGGGCAAAGGACTTTAACAGACATCTCTCCAAAGAAGACATACAGAAGGTCGACAAGAATATAAAAGGGAGGTAAGCATTACTAAACTCCATGGCAAGTCAAAACCACAAGGAGATATCACCTCATGCTCATGGGGATGACTGTTCAAGCAATCACCACCAAAAAAAGAACAAGTCTTGGCAAGGATGTGGAGAAAGAACTCCTGTTCATGGTTCATGGGAAAGTGAAATGGCTCAGTTCTGATGTAAAATAATACAGAGTTTCCTTAAAAATTAAAAAAAGAATTACTGTATGATTTAGCAATTCTGCCTCTGGGTATGTATCCCAAAGATTTGAAAATGGGATCTCGAAGAGATATTTCCCCAACTATGTTCACTGTAGCATTATTTACAATAGCCAAAAGGTAGATAAAACCTTTGTGGTGGTGGAAAGATGAATGGATAAAGCAGATGTGGTCTAGATGTACAATGGAATACTATTCAGCCATAGAAAAGAAAGAAAACCTGACACCTGCTACTACATGGATAAGCCTTGAGGACATTATTCTAGGTGAAATAAATCAGACACAAAAAATAAATACTGCATGAATCTACTTCTGTGAGGTACCTAAAGTAGTCAAATTCTTAGACACAAGAAATTGAATGGTAGCTACCAGCAGCAGAAGGGACAGGGGGAAAGGGAAATTGTCATTCAATGAGTATAGAATCTCAATGTCACCTGTGTATATAATTAATACTACCATACTGTCCACTTAAAAAGGTTAAGATAGTAAATTTTGTTATGTTTTTAGTCCTATATAAAAAATATTAGTAGGCATAATTTCACTCATATGGGGAAGAAACAAAACCAAAGATCAAAGGGGAAAACAAAAGAGAAAGAGACAAACCACAAACCAAACTCCTAGAAATAGGGAACACACTAATGGTTACCAGGGGGGAGGTAGGTAAGGGGTGGATAAACTAGGTGATGGGGATTAAGGATTAATCATCACTTGTGATGAGCACTGGGTGTTGTAGAAGAGTACAATATTGGATCACTGTATTGTGCACCTGAAAGTAATATTACACTGTATGTTAACTATTTAAATAACCCAAAAGATCAGCAGGCATCTCAATACAAAAGTACATGACTTAAAAGTATAAAAATGATCCATATAGAACCATATAGATGAAAATGACCAAAACAGAGACCATTAGTAAGAAAATAGAAATTAAAACAGGAAACAGATACCATCCTTCTAAAATGAAGATGAAATAATATTTCCAGATATAGAAACAATGAGAGAATTTGTTTTGAGCTGGCTTGTCTTACAGGGAATCCTAAAGGACTTTGTTCAGGTTGAAGGAAATCTACCCCAAAGAAACACAAATTTACATGAAGCAATGGAAGGCACAGTGAAGATAAATACATAGATAGATATAAAAGACAACATCAATAACATCTGCTTCTAACTGATTTAGGAAACAACTACATAAAACAGTAATTAAAAATTCCTACTGCTGGGAGCAGTACCTGGGTGGCTCAGTCAGTTAAGTTTCTGCCTTCAGCTCAAGTCATGATCTTGAAGTCCTGGGATCAAGCCCCCGTCAGGCTCTCTGCTCAGCGAGGAGTCTGCTTCTCCCTCTCCCTCGGCTTGTGTTCTCTCTTGCTCACTCTCGCTCTCAAATAAATAAATAAAATCTTAAAAAAAAATCTTACTGCTGGGATGATAACATACATATTTAGCATATATAACAATAAAAGCACACAGAATGGGGAGGGAATGGAGCTATACTGGAGAGAGGATTTGACACCAGACAGTGATGTTAATCCAGAGGAAGAAATACAAAGTACTCAAAATGATAAATATGTAGGTTAAAGTAAAAGTCTCTATGAATATGTTTCTCTCTTTTTTCTCTTACCTTCTTTAAAATACCTAGGATTATATAAAGCAATCATAACATTACATCATTGGGCCTAAGCATACAGGCACATCTATCTATTATTTATCAATCTATCCATCATCTATCTATCTATACACACAGGAAGGGAGAGTAAATGGACTTACAATGAATAAAAATTTCCATATTTTGCTAGAATTGTGATAAATTAAGATGCATATTGCAATCCCACAAGCAACCAGTAAGAACCAATAGGAACAAAAAAGGGATTAAAATGGACCACTTGAAAATATTTATTTAATATAAAAGAAACTAGTAAAGGAGCACAGAGTAACACAAAAGACAGGACAGAGAAAATAAATAGCAAAATGACAGACCTGTATAAAGCAACTTAAAATAAGTTTAAAGGAGAGTTCATCAAATACTCCATTAAAAGATTGTCACCAACCAAAAAAGCAAAATAAACAAATACAAGTTGTATTTATAAGAGATACACTTTAAGACAAAATAGATTAAAATCAAAAGGCTGAGAAATGATACACCTTGCAAATTCTCTCATGGTTAATAAGAGAGCTGAAGTACTTATAATCAAAGAATAGAAAATAAAATATAAAGCAGAATGTTATTATAAAAAAGAACATTTTATAATAAAAATTCAATTCATTGAAGAGATATGACAATGATAAATATATATGCACCTGATAACAGAGCCTCAAAACTTACAAGGCAGAAATTGTCAGAATGAAGAGAGAAACAGACACTCAAATAATGCCTGGAGATTTCAGTGGCCTTCTCTCAATAATGGACAGAATAACTGGAAAACAATCAGCAAGAATATAGAATCGGCACACATCATCAAGCAACTTGTCAAATCTGACACTGGGAAATGTGCTTACAGTTCATCTCAGATTCTAGATTGGTCTATCTGGTAGGCACTCAGGACAGTGCCAGCTGTATTGACTATATTTTCTTATCTTGTGTATTTTTCATGCTTTGCCATTTATGCCCTCTCTGATCGGAGGAGACTATCCCTACCCAGGCTAGCAAAGTCTTAGATACAGGAAAGGGCTCTTTTTTCATAAGCAAATTATCCAATGCAGAGTCCACGACCTGCCATCTTTGATTCTCACACACCAAGCCACTATTCCCCCTGCCCTAAATTCACGCAGGACCACATCCCAGATACCAGCCCCTAGGCCCCACTGTTCACCAGAATTTCTCAAACCACCTTATCTAAGCTGTTTGTCCTGTCCTGCCTTGTCTTTCCAGTGGAAACAAGGGTAAACACTGTGGCTCTCTCCCTTCACTCCTTTCTGCCTCCTACCCAACCTGCTTGCTTCCCCATGTAGTCCTGTGTGGTGTGGCATGCTCCTTTCTCTTCAGAAATTATCAGTAATAAATTCTTCTTTCCATGTTGTCACCACTGAGTCACCCTCATAAATTAAAATCCTGAGGGTACAAACACTGGTACAAAATAGCCCACTGAATGGCAGCATCATATGCATTACCCCAAGGTGTGCCTGGAACCTTCTCCAAGGTAGACCACAGCCCAGGCTACAAGACAGCAGACAGATGCACTCTAGCTCAGGTGGGCCTGGAACCTTCTCCAGGGTAGACCATGCCCTGGGCTACAAAGCAGTGAACATCATGGAAAGTCTATTGGAAGTCAACCACAAAAGGACATTTGAAAAAGCCACAATTATTTGTGTGTTACAACATACTTCTGAATAATCTGTGTCAAAAAAAAGAAAGAAAGAAAAAGAAATCATGAAGATAGTTAGACAATGCTTTGGGCTGGATAAATATGAAAACCAAATATCAGTAGTAACGGGACATGCGTAAACAGTGTGTAAAGGGAAATTTATAGCCGCAAATGTCTGTGTTGGAACAGAGAAACAACCTGGAATCAACTTTAAGAAACAGAGATAAAAAAGACACACAAACCAAATCCAAAGTGAGCAAACATGAGGGAATCATAAGGGTGGAAATCACTGAACTAACAAACAGATAAAACTAGAGAATAGCAAATGAAAAGGCAAGATGTTCTTTGAAAACCTCAAAATCATTTTGAGAAGATGTTAGTTTTACTATACAAGAAAAAAAAAAAAGGAAAGCACCAAAATGAAAAATGAAAGAGAACTGTTTCTTAGGGAGTGGGGAACCCGAACAGACCTCAACAAGCACCGGGACAGAAAGAGTAACAGAAAGAAGAGCCTGGAATCTAAAGGCCTCACTGGAAAATCCCACAAAACCATGAAGGCGGAAAGAGTGGTCCTGTGCAAGATGGCTCAGAAACTAGTAGGGCAGGAACCGAGAGCCCTGGACAGCTACAGACCCAAGTCACCCAGCACAAATGTATCACTCCCGAACACTGAGTCCAGCCGCATGAAGACCACCTGGTGGGATTAACCGGGGCAGGAACGTGCACTCAAAACAGCTGGCTTCTGGGGCATGAAAATTTGGCTTCAGTACTAGGGTTATGGGAGGAGAGTCTGGCTGTGCAGGGCAGGATTAGTGCAGGGGAGCAAGGAGAGTACGCAGAAGGGCGCGCCAAAGGGATGTGAGGGCAAGGGCGCAGGGAGCCAGGAGGGTAGGAAAGGGCGGGGGTTGCAGGGGTGATAGGGGTGATGTGGGCGATGCGTGGGGTCTCAGGCAGGGACTGGAGGGACATGTCAGAGCACCAAGGAGGGGGCCTAGGGATACAGAGTACGCGGGCGGTGCTGGGAGAGATGAAGGGTTCGTGGAGTCTGAAGCATGTAGGGGCACATGCGCGGGAGCCATGGGGGGCTCCACTCCAGGAGTGATTCCAGCGCACTTGGGGTGATGGGCTGTGCCAGTCTACGGAAGTGTTCAAGATCACCCAGCGGTCCGTGTGTGTGCAGCAGGCTGTGGTCTCAGGGACTCTGCCCTGCTTCCCGAGGCCCCAGGGCCAATGGGGACATCACTCTCCTCCCTGCCCTGCTGCCGATTAGATGCAGGAAGGTGTCCCCATGTGAGGGAACAGGAGGAGGACACTCTGTCTGTAAGGGCCACCTTGTGGCTTTACTGACCAGACGGGTAAGGGGTTGCACAGATTAACCATCGGCGGGTCTCAGCAGGTCTGGCTCTGCGTTTTCACTTTCTTTTTACTGTATTTCCTGATGCCCTAAGATCAGAGTCGGCGCCCTGTTCCTGAGTATTTTCTTCATTCCACTGGTCACCACGCAGACCTGCAGAAGGCCTGCTTCTCGTCTACCTTCTGTCTCTCCCATCTCCCCATTGGACGGCAGAGCCAACAGAAAGGGAGGCCTCCGGGCACTTCAGGAAGTGGTGGGCTGTATGTAGAGTTATTTTTGGAAGCCTCTAGATGGCCGCACATCCCACACATCTGGGCTCTGCACCTACCTCCTTGCTCTATTTGCCTCCAGGGAACTCATCCCCCGCGAAGGGCTGCAAACCGCTGGAGGAGGTCGTCAATGGGTCGTGGAAGGGCTCACAGCTGCCTGTGGGGACATCTCTGAGGGCCATCACCCACCCTTCATGTCAGTATCAGCCCCACAGTCAGAAGTGTGCATGTTCCCGTGAACACCACCATTTACAACAGTGGATGGCACCCTTGGGTTCTGGGAGTCAAGGAGGTAGAACACATGGGAATTCAGGGTGCACGGCGGGAATACGCATCCCTAAAGCTTGTTGTCGTCCTCCCTGAAGGGTCACAGGAAACACCAGCTGAAAACACCCTACCTCTGCAGGAAAATTATTTCAAGCTGGAGGCAGGGGAGAAGTAGGTGTCCCTCCTCTATATCCCTAACAGCAGGATGTAAGTTTGGGTGTCCCTGCCCCTTCCTCCATGCCAGGAAGGGCTACTGGCCACAGGAGAGAACTAGACCCCGTCGGCCTTAGCATGGCACGGGGTGAATTTATAGGGCCCCATCCAGTAGCCTTTGTCTACCACAGTCTGCCTCCACACGGCCGGTGCCTTGAAGCCTAATGCCACTCTGTGTCCCAAGGTGTACCCACACTACCATGTTTGATGAACACACTGAAGCCGCTGTTCCAAGTCCCTCCTTTTCCTCAGGTTATGTTCCCCCAGTACGTGGACTATGGGGGTTGAGACCTCATATTTCTATCGTTGATCTTGTTTTGCAGGACTGTCAGCAAAGCCCTCAGGAGGGTGGAAGAAAGCTCCCACCCCTGCATGGGTGCCCAGCGTGTCCTCAAGCCGTAGCCAGAGGGTCCGACCCAGTGTCCTCCGTGTGGCTGTGCGCTTGTCTGTGCTCCCACCCAGGTGTCCCACCAGCTGGGCTTCCGACGGCCACTGCACAAGTCCTAAACCCTAACAGCCCAATCTTGCTCCTGGGAAAAATGGCCAGTACTGCCCAGATTCAGGGAGTGAGGCAGAGGGAAGTCACGCAGGCAGAGGTGGGAAACACTGCCAGAACCTGGCTCCATGGGGACAAACACCCACCCACATCTGTAATGGGAAGAAACTGTTGAAAAAGGAACGGGGTATATAACAGCAGAAAGCACAGAATGGGAGAATAATCGCGAACCAAGTACTCGGGAAAGCACTTAGCTACTCAACACAGTGTCGTGTGCGGAGTATTTTTCTGTCCCTCTGAAAAAACAAGATAATAATTCTAGGGGCCAGTTTATGAAAGGAACACACAGGAGAGTGCCTGTGTCCTTGCCCTTGGGGTTCCGGCCTGTCTCCACACCCTCCCCCACCCATGTGCCTCCTCCCCTGCCCCAATGGCAGACAGGGCATTATGGACAACGGTTAGTTTATTTCCTGCGAGAACAGTGCTTACAATAAATAAAACAGCTGGGGGTACAAAGAAGCTGGAGCACACGTTTCGGAAGAGTGACAGAATGGGAACAAAATGAAGACAAATCCTAGACTCTAACGAGATGTGTGTATATGTGTGTATGTGTGTGGGGGGGTGGCTCTCCAAGGCTCCCCTGCCCTCAGGCAGGGCATGAAGGACAGGGTCCAGGACCCTGACTTCTGGGGCGAGCACCCCCCCACCCCGCAGCAAGGAGAGGACTGTGAGGCTGACTCCAGCCGGGGGTTCTTCCTGCTCAGAGGGAAGCTGGGGGTGTCAGTGCCTACTCACCCGGGGGGGGGGGGGCACAGACCGGTCCTATCCGAACCTCTGCACTGAGAGCCTGAAGCCCAGAGGGGTCTGTTGTTATAGGGAGGAGGATGCCAGGCTGTCCCGCTCCCAGCATCTTCGGGCCTGCCACCCAAGCCCATGCTGCCCCCCATTCTCCAGGTCCAGACCTGCATACCAGTGCAGGGGGGCTTAGAGCTGCCTCCAGGTGGCCACTTTCTGGAGGTGCAGCTCCAGGGCCAGGGGGTAGGGAGGGGGCGTCCCGGAACCCCCCACCTGGCCCGCGGATGCGCTTCCAGGGGCGAGTGTCCCCCCCATGCACCGCTGGGAGTGCTTCCCCAGCTCCGAGGACAGCACGAGCTGCCCAGACTCCCGGGCAGCAGGGAGGCCCCTCACTGAGGAGCCAGCAAGTCCCCAGGCCCGCTTTTTGGCCTACAGATGGTCATGGGGGTCGGGCTGCTGGAGAGTGGCGAGAACAGGGCCCGCAGGGCCCCTGAGAAGGGAGTCTCAGGGAAGGCATACAGGAGGGACCCGTCGGTGGCGCTGTAGAACGCCAGGTGTCCAGCCTCATAGTCCAGGAAGATGCCCACGCGCCGCGGTGGGTCCCGCAGGGGGGCGAAGGCCCGCTCCGAGGAGTTATAGTAGCTGCCCAGAAACACCAGGATCCAGAAGCCGTTGCCCGCGAACAGCTCACCCTTCTCCTTGCGGTTGGCGTTCTCCCTGCAGACGCCCAGTGCCCAGCTGGCCCGCTCACCCACCTCCACCTCCCAGTAGTGGCGGCCTGAGGTCAGGGGTTCCCGGCCCAGCACGCAGGGCCCAGGGTCGAACCGCTCAGGGCTGTCGGGCAGCGCCTGCCGCAGGTCCCCCCGCCGCACACTCCTCCTGTCCTCCGACAGGACCAGCTCAGGGTTGGCGGTATCGGGGTCCAGGGTCATGTCTCCTACAGAGGGAGCAGAGGTCACCCCGTAAGCCAGCACCTCTGTGGTCGGCTACAAAGCCTGCCTGCGGGAGGACCATGCTCCACGCAGCTCTGGCTCTGAAAACATCCCCTTATGGCTTGTCCCCACAACTCGGAAGGTTCTAGAAAGCGGCCCATGCTCCCGTGCAATGCACCCTCCTTTAGAGAGGCTTCCCACATTCTGCAATACCTGGAGCCAGGCGGCACTGCCTGGGCCTGGGGTCTACGAGAGCGCTCCAGAACCCCGCAGGGAGCAGTCGGTCTCACCTCTGCACTTCCTGCCCCAGTTGGCTGACAGCCCCACCCCCCTGGGATTCCTGTGAACTGGGAGCCTGGGCTCCCTCCCATTGCAGACCCACCTCGGAACCTGCGCAGGGCCTCCACCAGCCCTGGAACCCTGCACACCGTCCTCATCTCCATGGGCACCAACTCCGGGGGCTGCAGCTTCACATCCTGGACCCTGCAGGGGTGGGTGCAGGCATCACCCTTCCCCCACCCCAGCGGCCCCACCTTGTACCCCGCCCACCAGCCCTAGGGAGAGGCTGTGGCTCCTACCTGCGAAGGGTGTCCCTGATGTCCTGTGGGAGAGACACACGCTGTGTCAGCACCTGGCCCCACCCCCCTCACCCCGCCACCAGTGCCCCCCAAACTTCGCTCTGCCCGCTATGCCAGACACACAAATGATCAGAACCCACCTCCTGGGTTGCCCCTGCAAGGCAGCTCAAACACAGGGACCCTGGAAAGACTCTGGACACAGGCAGCTCAGCAGACCTGGCCTCAGTTCCTCAGGAAAAGTCTCCAGCACCCTTGGGTGGTGGGACAGGTAGGTGGGGCCCTGGTCCCCTGGTGAGGAGCCATACCCATGCTGGCCCAGTGCTTCCCACCTCCCAGGGCTCACCGGGACCTGGTGGTCTCCTGCCTGCGGCCTCACCTGGTCCCACGCACCTGCCTTCCTGCCCTCCCAGAGGCCCCCAACTCACATTCACCTTCCAGGTGAGGCCTCTCCACTAGTATGCTCCATTTTCCCACAAGGACAGAGACAAGCATTTCCCTCAGCATCACAGACTGATTGTGACCCCTGGGACCTCAGAATGGGGCTGTGTTTGGAGATGGGGTCTTTACAGAGGTGGTCAAGGTAAAGGAGGTCACTAGGGTGGGCCCGGATCCCGCGGGACTGGAGTCTTTATCAGAACACACAAGTGGCTGCCCATGTGAGGATACCGGGAGGAGACGGTGTCCAGGAAGAGACCTCTCGAGAGGAATCAGCCTCACCCATGCCTGGATCTGGGACTTCCAGACTGTAGGGCCAGGACACACTACATGTATGTTGTTTAAACCCCACATCCTGTGATATTTGTTACACAGTCCAAGCTGACTAGGACATCTGATTACTGAAAACACTGGCTGTTGATGGGAAGTCTTTGGTCTCTTTAGAACCACCCGAGAACAGCAGGGACCTGGTTAATCCACACGGTCAATCACGGGCAGCCCACCCACAGTGATTCCAACCACGTGCCCACTATCAGGCCAGACCCCAGGAGGCAGAGGTAAGAAAACCATGGTGCCTACAGAAGGCTTCCCTCGAGGTGGGAGGTCTGTGCACACACAAGCAATGGTCTGTGTGTGGGCTAGTTGGTGGGAGGGTAGGACAACACACAGCAGGCCTCACAGGAAAAGGGAGAATGCAGGCCTCTGAAGATACAGTGAGGGGGGCCAGTGCAAGACTGGGAGAGACATATGCAAAGGGCCTGGGGCACAAGGAACTTGGTGTGGGCCACAGGCAAACCAGACACAGCCTGTCCTTGGCAGTTATGCAGGATGGGTGGCCCACCCTGGGGCACGGGGAAGTCAAAGGCCTGACCCATTCAGGAACAGTGTGTGTGGACACAGTGCACAAGACCCTCCCTACCCCAAGGGTCATGCGGTGGTCCTGACCTTAAGGAAAGAGCTTGGCCTCCATGTACACTACCTGGAGTCTTGGGGAGACACGCGTTCTTCTAGAAAAAGGTTCTGTACCTACACAGGACAGCTACAGGGTGAGGTGGGAAGGGCAACTGGGACCCATGGGTATGGCCACCTGTCCAAGAGGGTACACCCCACTGCCCACCCCAGGTACCAGAACCTGGCCTGGCCACTCCCTGGGGCAGGCCTCCACCTAACACAGGCCCAATGGTATAGGCACACCCGACTTCCCTTTTTCACACCAGTAAACGGGCTGCTCTCCTGCCCCTCACACAGCAGAGCCCACCTCTACCCCCAGCACAGACAAGGGGAGATCTGGGGCTGGCAGGGAGAGGGGGAGGGATGGGGCCACCTCCCTGCAGCTGGCTACCCAGGCAAAGACTGGGGCCAGGAGCTGTGCGCAGGTGGGCATGGGGGCAGTGGCAAGCAGACAGGAGCAGTGAGGGGCAGTGGGAGCACAGGTGGTCACTTTTAGTACAAAATCCAAGAGTGCAGCCAGCCAGTCGAAACCACCCACACTGGGACATCTCAGCTGAGACCCCAAGTCACACTTCACACAGACCTGGGGTTCTCATCTCACTTGTGGGGCCAACCGCTCCTCTTTCCAGAACCACCACTTCTCTGGCTTCTCCAGCACCATTTATTTCCCGACTATCTTGGCTGGCCACCCAGACCTTCACTGACCACAGCCTACTTTTGTCTGCCTCCCTCACTCCCTGTGAGACGCTTGCCTGGAATTCTTCCTGTTGCCTAGACCACTGGAGGTTTCGACATAGGTGGAAGGACCAAGGTCAAACCCCAGGAGGGCAGCCAGGAGTCTCTGCCTGGTCCCTGAACGTCCTCTAGGCTCTGGGACTCAGGAGGGCCACCCCGTGGAAAGTGCCCTGGCCTGCCCACAGTGGCCTCACTCCTGCCAGGGCCAGGGAGTGTTCAGGTGACACGGGGCCCATGTAGGATGCCTCTGGGCCATCTGCTGACCTCCCTTCTTGATACAGTGTACCCGGACATCGGAGGCATTCTGGTGACCCATGGGCGCCACCAAGCATGCAGTGTGGCCAGAGTGCAAATGAGCTTCTTCAGGACAGGCAGCCATTCTTGGTGGAGTTGGGGGGTCGGTATCCACTCCCCAGGACCTGCAAGCACACCTGGACACTCACACCTGGGATGTCTGCCCTGGCTGCCCCACCCAGACACCCAAGGGCCCACCCCCAGAGCACAGAACAGCTCACCTGCAACAGCCCCAGCGCCGGCAGCTGGCAGCGGCCCTCCAGCTCAGCGATGAGCTCAGCCAGTCGGGTGCTCTGCTGCCCCAGGCGGGTAGCGCTGTCCCGCAGGGGGGGCAGCACCTCCAGCTCCTCTTCCTCCAGCCTCTGCAGCAGACGCTGCTCCTCTTCGGCGAGCAGCCGGCGGAGCCGATCGAACTCCGCCAGCACATTCTGCCGCTGACTGTCCACCATCTTCTGCGGGGCAGAGGCAGAGCTGAAGACCTGCCCTGCCCCCACCCCGCCTCCCTACGTGGGGTTCCCACAGGGTCTGGGACCACGATCCCTCTGCCTAAGCAACATTATCCAAAGGAATGCAGTGTCCCTCCGCGGGGGAGCTCAGGGGCCAGCCACTCCCCACCCGCGACCTCGACCTCAGGGGCACCTGCCTGCCACAAGGCACAGGTCTCCTCAGCCTGGGCCTGGAACAGCAATGCATCCTCCATTTGCTTCCGCAGGTGCTCCAGGGACTTCTCCAGCTTCCCCTGTGGGACAGTGAGACCAGAGTGACCTTTGTGGTGTGGGCCCAGTCCCTACTCCAGTCAATGGTCAACCGCGAGCCTAAGTTGGCTGGCAGGAACCACACAGTGTCCTGGGCATGAAACGCAGACAACCTGAAAGTAGCCAGGGAGGGCAACAGCCTGGGTACCCAGGCCCCTTACTTCTCCAGGCCTACCCTTGGCCCTCTGCCCTCCTTTCTGCCTCCCTCTGTGTACCAGGAAGGAGAGAGCACTTAGCAAAGGTGACCCCTCGACATGGATGAGTCTGCCTAAGCAGACTTTAGTACTCAGTTAATCCTGATTTTCCATCAGTTTCCACGCTGCCCACCCTTTCTCCCTACTTCTTCCTGGTCCTAGAAGCCCAAATCTCGTTTCCTTTGTCTAGCTCCTTCTCCCTAGTTTATCTTTGATGTTAAAAGGAAACATAAATTCAGTCTGAGTCTTTCACTTCCTGTCTATGAAGTCCCTTGTGCCATATGGTATTTAAAAGACTAATAAAATTATACGTTTCATGTGTTACTCTACCTTTGTTAATTTGCAAGCCCCACGTACAGAACCTGAGAGGTTAGAGAAGAAGGTTTTGCGCCCGCCCCTGCGGCTTGTATCAGGCCAGCTGGGAGGACCTTTCTCCCGCTCTACGCTCCATCTCCGCCCGTGATCAGTCCCACCTGCCTGGTCCCCTGCAGACTCCCACCATGGGAAGTCAGAGCAGGACCTGCACCTCCCAGAGAGCACGCCTCTCCCTGATCTCCAGGCTGGTGCCCCCCAGGGGGGTGCGGGTTTGGGACTGGCTGCACGCAGCCGCTCCCCGCCCCGGCCCAGGAGCGCGCCCCCGACCCACCGCGACCGGCCGGGCCCCGGACCTTGAGGTCGTCCGCCGCGTCCTGCAGCGGGCGCACGCGGTGCGTCCAGTGCTCCCCGGAGCGCTCGCAGGCCGCGCACAGTAAGCGCAGCTCGTCGCCGCAGAAGGCAGCCAGCGGCTCGCGGTGCGCGGCGCACACGCCCTGCGGGACGGGGGACGGCGGGTGCAGGCGCCGCGCCATCTCGGCCATCTTAGCGAGCGGCCGATTGGGCCGTAGGTTCCTCTGCGGGGAAAGCTCGCGGCACTCGGGGCAGGCGTACGGACCCTCGGGCTGGCCCCAGCAGCGCCGGATGCACTCGCGGCAGAAGTTGTGGCCGCAGTCGGTCATCACCGGATCCGTGAAGTAGTCGAGGCAGATGGCGCAGGTGGCCTCCTCCTGGAGGTTGGTGGACAGGTCGGGGGCCGCCATGGCTCCGCTGTCCGGCGGTCGGGCGGGGGCCTCCGCCGCCGGGACTCTGGGCAGCGCGCGGGGCCGCGGGGCGCAGGGCACCGGGGGTCGCGCGACTCCGGGATCCGGGGACGTGGGGGCTCTGGAGGCGCGGGGCGCAGGGCACCGGGAGTCGCGCGACTCCGGGATCCGGGGACGCGGGGCGCCCGGCTCCTCTACGGCGACAGGAAGAGGGGCCGCGGCGGAAGTAGGAAGCAGCTTTTTTTTTTTTTTTTTTTTTTTTTGGAGCAACCCGCTTCAGCCTCGGATTGGCCTCGGCCTGTCACGCGGCCCGCGGGCCGGACAGCATTGGAGGCTGTTCGCTCCGTCACCTCGCGGCGGTGCATCCGCGAGACGCGTGCGCGCGCGCTGGTAGTCCCGGGGTCATGGCTCCCTCGTGTCCCAGCCCGTTGCAGGACCCGGGCGGGTGGGGCGCTCCGCACGTTCACTGGGTTTCCGCGCAGCGCAGAGACCGCGAGGACAGCGGGGCCTGAGACTGCAATGGCGAGCCCCAAGCCGTGCCCCTTGCGCCCCTGGGCCGGATCGGGATGCGTGCGGGGAGGGGCTAGGCCTGCAGGGACTCTGACCTTGTTGGGAAAGGCCTGCGCTGGGATTCTGGGGTATCCGGCCTGCCACAGGGTTGTGAATGCGCCTGAAAGTGCAGACGGCAACGGGTGGAGAGGAGTCCTTACCACCCATGACCCCTACTCTGATTTGCGCCTCGGCTTGTTCAACGTAACGGCTGGACAGCTCTGAGGTCTTTAGGAATTCGGTTTCTTTCGTTTTTCCCATCAACCGTTCCCCCCAATCGCAGGCGCGCGCGCACGCACACACACCTGAGCAAGGTGCGAACACGGAATGTATGGAAGACAAAGACAAAACACGGAATGTATGGAAGACAAAGTGGACCCTGGAGGCCGCAGCTAAGGCAAGGCCAGTTCCCTGGCTCCATCCCCAGTTGGGCGTGTATCTCAGGGCAAACGCGCCACACCGCGCCTAGGACTGGATGTCCCTCCTTAGAATGGGTCCACTAGCAAACCCAGCCACTGTTCAGGTTTCCTTTATGAAACACGTGTGAATATAGCCTCTTAACATTTAGCTGCTTTAATCAGGGTTATATTTCATCTTTCAGAAAGCACCTTTGCAGGGTCAGTGGCTCCCCAATGCGCCACCAGAGAGAAGCCTGGCATGTGGCCCGTGCTGAGCTGGGTAACCCCATGTTCCCAGGAAACCAGGGCCACCTGCACTGCCCCAGCCTCTGCCCCTAGCCCTTCACCCACAGGGTCACTGTAGAGATGACCATCTGACCTGATTTAGGGGCCCCGAGGCAGAAGAAGGGTTGCAGGGGACCTGAGAATTCAGGCTGGGTGTAGGTGTGCAGGTGGGAGCCGTCCTTCAGGTTGTAGAAGGACACCTCCCCTGCTTCAAAGTCCAGAAAGACCCCCACGTGGCTGGGAGGCTCGGCCAGGGTGACTGGGGTTGAGGAGGATGTGATGGGCAGGTACTTCTTCCCCTTGCACAGCTGCAGCACCCAGAACCCATTTTCAGGGGACTTGGGGACCCTGTCCCTGCGGCTTACGTTGTCCCTGCACACGCCCAGTGCCCAGAGTGCATCACCGGTGAGGTTCATGCCCACTTCCCAGTAGTGCCTTCCAGAGGAGAAGGTCTCCCTGCCAACCGCACACGGGTAGGCCAGGAATCTGTCCTTGCTGTGGGGCACGCCCTCCAGGGGCGTGGTCAGGTAGCGTCTCTGCCGGCTCTCATACAACAGAAGGTAGGGGTAGGAGGAGGTGGGGTCCGGCACCACGTCCTCTTCAGACAGGCGGAGGCCATGGAGAGAGGGGGCCGGGTCATCCCTGCCATCCTTCACCATCCCCTAGGCCTCCCCGAGGCTGGGTCCCGCCCTGAGCCTGGGTCCCTGTCTGGATGGGTGGTGCTCATGAGGTGGGGGGGGGCCCTGTGGGCATCTCCACCTGGGTCACCAGGGGGACACAACTGGAGCATCGCCCTGGAGCAGCAGGTCAGGGCCCAGAGCCAGACTGTCGCCCCTGTCACTGGCTCCCTCGGAGTCACCTGGGGCAAGCAGCTGGGCCCCTGCTTACCTTGAAAACTCTTGAGCACCTCTATCTGCCCAGGGACCCTGCAGATGGTCCTCAGCACGGTTGGGGTGGCCTCCGGGTACTGAACACTCAGGCTGTTCTTCCTCCAGTGGACACAGGTCTCACCGTCCCCTCTGGCCCCATGCAGAGCCCTCCCTGCACCCATCACCGCCCTCCCCACAGGGGGCCGTGTACCTGCTCAGGAGCTCCTTCATGTCCTGTGAGACAGGGAGAGGGCCGGGGGGGGGGGGACAGGCAAGGCCTCGTTAGGAATCTGGGTATCATGTCTGCATTTCTGGCTGGCCTGCAGAGCTGGAAGGACTTTAGGGTGTTTTCCCGAGGCCCCTACCCACTTGCGGGGCGTCACCCTGCCTGGGCCGCACACAAGAAGCCCCCACCTCTGGCCACCGGGCCTCCTGCTCTCTTGCCTGGAGGCTGTCCCATGTACGCGGGGCGGTGAAGGTGTGGGGCGGTGCTGGGGGCTATCGAGTGGGGGCTTTGGTACTTCAGCTTGGCCTTGAGTGAGTCAGACACCCGTGTGTTAGCCTGCAGACCAGCTGCTTTTTAATGGAAGACAAAACGCTCCCCAATATTTGGTCAACCGTCTGTTGGCAGTAGGTGGCTTCCTGGGCACAGAGCCCGCGGGAGATCAGGACGACCAGGTGTATAAACACACCTGTGGGTGTGTGCGGCATCCTATCTGCTGTTAGGGATTCACTCGACACCTGTCCCACTTGTCGGCCACCACAGCCCCCTGTGGTCAGGGCCTCACTGGCCCGCTGTGCCCTGTCTTTTCCTGTCCTGGGGCAGTTACACGACTCTCTCCTTCCTGTGAAGTCATGGGTGCCAATATGGGCCACTGTGTCCATGCCCCACATCACTGCACTGACAGTTGCCCCAGGCCACCTCCCTGTAGGCCTGGAGCCTTGGCAGATTGTCCTCGAAATTCCTATGCTGAGCCCCAAACCCCAGGCCTAAGTAGGTGACTGTCCCTCCTTACAGAGGTAACGTGAGGTGACTAGGGTGGGCCCTGATCCCATAAGATCGGTGTCCTTCCAGGAAGAGGAGTTGAGGACCCAGACACACACAAAGTAAGAGGAGACAGCCATCTTTACACAGAGGAGAGAAGTGAGAGGCCTTAGGGGGAGCCCACCCTGCCCGTGTGGAGCTCAGACTCAGCCCCCAGGCCAAGAGAATAAACGTCTGCTGCGTGAGCCTCAGGCCTGTGATCTTTGTCATGCAGTGGCTGAGTCAGAGCCTTTCCAGTTTGTGTTTCTTCTTGCAGTTGGCACCCTCTGACCACACCTGGGCCTGAGTCCCGCCCCCCCCACCAGGTGAGCAGGGGTGCTGAGATCTTTGCCCTCCCCTACCAGGTGAGCAGGGGTGCTGAGATCTTTGCCCTCCCCCACCAGATGAGCAGGAGTGCTGAGGTCTTTGCCCTCCCCCACCAGGTGGGCAGGGGTGCGGAGGCCCCCCTCACCTGCAGCATCTGCAGGGGCGTGTGCTCATTCTTGTCCTCAAGCTGCAGCAGGAGCCTCTCCAGGGTGAGGCTCTGCTTCTCCAGGGTGGCCCCACTCTCCCGCAGCTTGGCCACCACCTCCTCCTCCTCCTCCCTGAGGGCCTGGAGAAGACGCTGCTGCTCCTCCACCAGGAGGAGGCCCATCTTCTGAAACTCTACAAGGATGCGCTGTCTCTGCTCCTTCACCTTCTCCTGCAGGAGGCGGGGGATGTGAAGACCTGCTGCTCCTGGTGTTCACTCCCTTCCTGGTCCGCTGCACCCACCTGCTTGGATGCCCGCAGCCCCTCCGCCCCAGGGCTCTGATGACCCACAGAAAAGCCCTCCTGGGAGGGATGGAAGCATAAGTGGGGTCACCTGAGGGGTCCCACCATCTGCGTGCCCTCATTGTGTGACACGGCCAGCCTGGACTGAATGCATGTTCTCGATCCTGATTCCCATGGGACTTCAGAGCTTGGGGTGTGTGTTCTCATCCACCCCACCCCACCGAGGGCTTCTGCAGGCCCTGTGGGGGCTCCAGGGTTGCTGGTCAAGCTCTCCCAGCCCACAGGGCTACTGTGGGCACCCACCCTGGCCCCCAGGACCTGCCTGCCACTCGGTCAAGGTCTTTTTCTCCCTGGCCCGCAGATTCTCTGTCTTCATCATCTCCTCCCGGAGGTGCCCCATGTCTGCTTCCAACTTCAACTGTGGGACACACAGACCGCAGGATGTGGGGTCTGAGGTCCCTCACACCCTGGCATCTGTATGGTGCCCCCTGAAGCTACACTGCCCCCCACAAGGAATACTGTGCAGGGTTGCTAGGGGTGGACACATGCTGCCCAAAACATGCCCCTTTGGCAAGAGGGTTATTTTGGGAGAATGAACAGCAGCAGAAAGACACCTTCCCAGGGCTCCCCTTTCCTATGTACCCAAACTTCTGAGCAGGGAGAGGTGCCATGAATGCCCTCTCCCGACAAGTCTTATGGCCATACAGGAAGAAGGACTGTGGGCCCCCAAATGCAGCTGCCCTAATGCCCATTCTCCTCCATGAGTTTCCCTGGATGTACTGTCTGCTATGGTTCACAAGTGTCCTCCCAAGTTCATGTGCTGAGTCCTAACCCCAGCACCATGTTGGGAGGGTGTGTGGAGGAGTGGTGAGGTCCTAAGTGTGGAGCCCCCAGCTGTGGGCTTCGTGCCCTCGTGCCTCCCACCCAGGGAGGACACAGGACAAAGAGCCACCCAGGAATCAGGAGGAGCGCTCTCCCACAGTGTACTGGAGCGCCCCCCCCCACTGGATAGACCCCAGCAGGGCCTTCATCAGCGGGCACTTCTGAAGAGCTGTGACCTTGTCCCCCACGTTGTCATGGGAGCATGTGGACACTTTGGTCACATGATCCTACACTTGGCCTCCTTGTGCACAGCCCCCCAACCCCATGCCTGCACACACTTTGTACTCCTGCACGGCCTCCTCGATGGGGACCACCCTGTGGGGCCGGTGCTCCCGGGACTCCCTGCAGATGACGCAGATGGGGCTCTGGTCGTCCTCACAGAAGAGCTTCAGCAGCTCCTGGTGCCCTTTGCACAGGTCCCGGCTCTGCAAGGCTGGGTGCCGCCGTGCCATCTCGGCCACCTTGGTCAGCAGGCGGTTGGGCCGCAGGTTCCTCTGGGGGGACAGCTCACGGCACTCAGGGCAGGGGAAGGAGCCCCTCCGCTTCCTCCCCCCTCTCTTGCTCTTGGCCTTCTCCCAGGTTAGCCGAATGCACTCCCGGCAGAAGTTGTGGCCACAGGCGGTCATCACGGGGTCTGTGAAGTAGTCGAGGCAGATGGAGCATGTGGCCTCCTCCTGCAGCTTTCGGGCAAGTTCCAGGGCATCCATGTCTCCTGGGGCAGGAATAGGAGGGCCCTCACAGCCTCTGCTGGGAAACCCTGTCTTTGGCCTGCCCCACCCCAGCCCCCACCCCGTTAGGGAGAATCACCCGAAGTTGGTTTGAAATGCCCCCCTCAGCCCCCACTGACCTGTCTAGAGCTAGAATTCTGTTAGGTAAGGCTGGCAGGAATCCTGCTCCCCTTGTCACCTCTTAGTGATTTTCCATCACTGACAACCCACCCCCTCTCTTTCACTGTGAACCCACACTTGTTCCCCTTATGCTGAGAGGAGCTGGTTCTCTGCTGGAATGTCTTTCTCTCTATTGCAATAACGGGGAACAAACAGTGTTTCTATGGTTCTATCCAGGGACCCGCTGGGGTCTTCCCTGACCACATGTAGGAAAACAGCGGTATGTGCACACAGGCACAGAACAGAGACAGGTGAGCACCAGCCGCTGCAGGCGCACACAGTATGCTCACCGGGTTCACACACATGTATACCTGCACACACACTTTGGGGTGCCAGCACCTGTGACCTCATGCCCTGGAGGTCCAAAGCCCCTGGCGCCGGTCAGAGGGTAGTATCAGGGCTGGGCGCTTCCCGCCCCCTCCGCCGCAATACCCCCCCCTCCCCCGGGTTCTGCAGTCAGCGAAAGTGATGGGGGCTGGCAGCCTCAAACCTCCTGAGGGCCCGATAGGGGTTCGGTCTATCAGGAGCTACCTCTGCAGAGACTTTGGGGTCCGTTTCTTTCTCAACTCTCAGCCCTGGGAGGCACACTGCTGCGCACCCAACAGACGCAGGGGTAAGGTAAGCGCGGCAGTCTGGGGGCTGGGGGTCTGGCTTAGGAGGCCAGGAGAGCCTCCCAAGGCTCCCGGGTCAGTGAGGTCGGACAGGAACCCATCCCTCGGGGAATGCTCCTCTGTAAATGTGCGGGGAAACCGGTTCGCTGTCTGGTTCCAATATGTAACCGTCTTCAAAGCGGGGTCCGCTACGAGGGAAGCAGGGCCCACTGGATGAGCGCCCGCCGGCGCGGGGGTCTTGAGGGTACTCACCGGGAAGGGGGCGGCCGCTCGCACCTCGAAGGGCGTCGCCAGCGGAGCAAGCAAACGGCGTCCGGGAAAGCCTGCGGGCGGAAGACCCTCCGGGCCCGGCCGCGGGGGCGCGGGGGGCGCGAGGGGCCCGGGGGCGCAGGGCTTTGTGGCGTCAGCAGGGGCGGGGGTGGCCGCAGGGGCAGGGGCGGGAGGGGTGGCGGGAAGCTCGGTATGGGGTGTGGGTTGTCGGTGGTCCTGAGGATGAGGGCAGAAGCCTCTTGATAGGCAGGGAGAGCGCAGGGCTAGCGGGGGGTGGAAGGAAGGGGTTCTGGCCACTTTCACAATCTGATAGTGATTGGATGGAGAGGGGCCCGGGCCAGTGGGGGAGGGGTGTCTTTCTGAGAGGGCCTGCGGGGGCGGAAGGAGGCGGGAGAGACGGAGGTGGTTCTCCAGCGCAGAAGGGGAGAGAGGGGAAGAGAGCAAGTCTGGGCGTCCCGTTGGAGGAGGTGAAGGGGTCTCTGGGGAGCGGGGATAAAGGGAGGACACCCAGTTGGGGGAGGTGAAGAGGTCTCTGGGGGTATAAAGGGAGGTCGCCCTGATGGGGGAGGTGAAGGGGTCTTTGGGGGAGAGATGAAGGGAGGACACCCAGTTGGGGGAGGTGAAAGGATCTCTGGCAGGGGAATAAGGGGGGAGGCAAGGGTCTTCTCTGCTAGGCCTGCAGCAGCCCCACCTCTTGGGGTCTGGCTTCGTTGGTGGTCAGTGCCAGGTAGAGGGGAGGGGATGGCATCCAGATCTTGGGTTAGGAAAGGAGTGACACCAGGTAGGGTTGACCCTTTGGGGTCTTGCCAGTGTGGGAGGTGGCTCTGGCGGAGCTCTGCCCCCAACCCGGACCTAGCCCTGGCTGGTGGCTGGATGCCCCCAAATTGTAGGAAAGCTGTTTTGCGGGTGGAGACACACACTAAGACAGTCTGGCCGCTCAGCCCTGTGTGTGTGTGTGTGTGTGTGTGTGTGTGTGTGTGTTGCAGCGGGGAGGCCCGGTGGACAACCTGTTGATTCTAATGTCCCCTCTTGGAGGGCCTGACCTCTCTGCTGTCCTTTCCACCAGCAAGGCGATTCTGGGTGGAGGGCTTCTTTCCATTTAGGAAATGGAGTCACAGAATGTTTACAACATTAAAAATTTCAAGAAAACACACAAGAGAGCAATGGACCCCATACTAAGACCCTTTAGGATGTTTGCTGGATCTGTCCTGCTGTTTTGTCCTGAGGGAAGAATGGGCCACACTGCTCTCACACCAGCCTGTTCCTTCCTGTAGGGGAGGGAATATCTGGAGCCTGCCAGTTACACTGGAAAAAGACCTCCCAGGAGCTAGCCGGTTTGTTAAAGGATTGAAGTCTTCTCAGAACAGAAGGTGCACACCTGACTCAGAAGGAGAGAAGGAGGGGGGAAATGCTTCCATGGGTCCAACAAGCAGGTCCCGTTAGGAAAGGCAAGTGGGTGTGGAGGAGAAGGGGAGGTAAGAAACCTCGTGACACTGTTTGTCTAGATAGCTGTGAGAAGGGTGGGAAGTCCCTCCAATAGGGGTTTGGGGCAGCGCATGTCCCTCATGTTCCAGAACTTGCTGCTTCTGGTCCAACAAGAGAAGCTCCCAGGAGCCTTTCTTTTGCATCTATTGAATCTGAAGTGTCTTTATCTTACAATAAGGTGGCAATTCTGGGGTCGGGAATGGCCCTCACACTTCCCACACATCTCCAAAACTGTGTTTCCTCCATAACTGCCATGCACAGTGATTCCTTGTTTTATCTGCCTACTGGTCCTCTCCCAGGGTCCACCTGTTGTCTCAACAGTGTCTAAAAGAAGCTGGTTTGAGTCAGGATCTAACAAGATGATGAGGTCTTTTAGGAAAGTTGGTCCTGTTCCTCTTTTCCTTACGTATTTTTCCGCGTCTTCCTTCCTTTAAGTGTCAGTGACTGCAGACATCTAGTCCGGTGCCTTGTGAATGTCACCTTGCTTCCTTAGAGCATTACTGATTTTGTCCCTCCATCCTGGGAACACCTTGCCAAAGGAAGATTTGCTTTATTATTTTTTTAAGATTTTATTTATTTGAGTTTAGAAAGCGAGAGCACACGAGCACTTTTAGTCAGAGAAAGAGACACAATATTAAAGTCTGAAAGGAAATATAAAGTTTTAATGGATGATTTTTGGGTGTTTAGAGCACTTATTCTTCTAAGGTGTAGGCAAAGGAAATCTTTCTCTCTACCCTCTTAGGTGCTAACACTGAGGCCTGTGAATTAAACCGTCAAACTACAGAATAACAGAGGAAAAGTATAAGCATTTTACTTGACGTTAATTTTTTTATGTGCCTGTGGGCTTCATAGAATGAATTCAAAAACCCAAAGCAACAACAGACTCGGAGGCTAATATACAATTTTAACAAAGGGTGATACAGAACTGACAGGACAAAAGGGAGTTTGGGTGGTAAATGTACATGGGGAACCAATGAAATCAGGGTTATTTACTAAGGTTGGTTTATGCAGACTCATCAGGGTGCTCCCTCCATCTCAGGTGATAAAGGTTCTTCTCTTTTTCCTGGTAGAGGGATGGCAGTGACACCTTCACAAGGATTTATGTCCTGTTTTAGGCTCATAGAAGGGCAGAGACCTCATCTTGGGTCTGATTTTTCTCACTTGACTTCAGCTCAAAATCATCCTTATGCCAAACTTTTATGGGGATGAGGGATTTCGATTCCCTCCAGAGGTTATAGTCAGAGATATGGGCACTAGTCAGAAGGGGTCCAGACATTACTCGGCACTATTGCAAGAGCAGAAAGATGCTGAGAATACAACTGAGCCGAGCTCCAGGCATGGCAGAGATAGCTGGAGGTTTGGCCCCGTGAGCGGAGAGAACTGCTCAGCTTTAACAGGATGCTGGAGACGGGGTGGCTTGCAGACAATGGAAATGCGTTTCACACCATTTTGGAGGCTGGAAAGTCAAAGATTGAGGTGCTGGCAGATTTGGTGTCTGGGGACAGCCTGGTTCCTGGTTCAAGGATAGTATCTGCTCCCTGTGACCTCCTCTGCGGATGGGGCAAGGGTGTTCTCTGGAGTCTCTGTGATAAGGGCACTAATCCATTGGGTAGGCTCTTCCCTCAGGACCTTGTCACCCCTCCCCAAAGCCCCTTCCTCCAAAACTCATCACACTGGGGTTGGGCTTCCACATCAAATTCTGGAGTACAGCCTGAAGCTGATGGCATTAGTCTATCAAAATCCTGCTCTGGCAAGGAAGCAGGGATATGTCCCAAGTGGGGGATGAGGAACTAGAGTGGGTGTCAAGGAGGGGGGTCTCTCGCCAGGAGGACTCAGCAGGATTCCTGCTACAGCTGGACACTGAAGGCCTCGGGTGAGGTCTAGAGGAAGAGAGGGCTCCCTGGAGCCTGGCTGGTTGGGTCAGGAAAGTCCTTGGGAACATTAAAGCTTGACCTTGCAGTAAGATCCCTCCAGCCTGTGGGAGGGGTGGGATGTTGGCACACACCACGGTGACGTCCACAGCAGCTGGGAAGACCACTGCCATTCCTGCAAACCTTAGGGGCCGTTTTGTCTGGAGTGTAGCATGGAGGAAATGGAAGTATGTTCTCTGTCACTTTGGGGTGTCACTTCCCCAGCGTTGTGGACTTTCGGTGTCAGATGGGGTCCCAGGGATCCAGTCACCTTGCAAAGCAGGACCCTTCCTGCAGTAACCCTCACCATGGGCACAGCTCCCAGCGAATGAGATGCTTGCCTATCCTCTCTCGGGAATCTGGTGGGAATGGCCTTAGGTCAGGTGCACAGCTCTGGAACTTAAAGTATTGGTTGTTGCCAGTTGAAGCCACACAGAGTAATCCTTGTCTTCCTCTACCTCCTGTAGCCCTTTCAAAGTCTGGAGGTCTCTATTTGTGTAAAATACTTTTCATTGATTTGAGAGAGCAAGCACAACCAGGGGGAGGGACAGTGGGAGACAAGGGACTCAATCCCAGGACTCTGGGGTCATGACTTGAGCCAAAGGCAGATGCTTAACCTATGGAACCCCCCAAGCACCCCTGGATGAACCTCTTCATAGCAGAGAGAGACCTTTGTCCAGCCTGCACCCCGCACCCCCCCCCCCCCCGCAAGAAGCAGTGGGTGTGAGTCAGGGCTCTTTCCCAGTTCTAATCTCCACGCACCTTTCTTCCTGGGGCCGGGGCCAGGGGACCCTTGGAAGGAGTTCCCGGTTAGGTCCACCACACAGGGAGGGCAGGTGGGCACCAAGAAAACCCTGGAATGCAGTTCCTAGCTTCCTGAGCCAGCTTCATGTGACAAACACCATAACCCACAGACCTCAATCTCCTGCTTTTCAACCTTTCAGCTGAGCAAAGAAAGTCTCTCTTGTCCCCTAGAAACTCCCCTGTAAGTGCAGGAGGATAAAGAACTAATTCTAACGCTGATTTGAAGTGTAAGGACCCTGGGATAATAAAGGCCACAGATGGGGTCTCCCGGTCCTAGGGGCCAGAAATCTGAGCCTGCAGGGTATCCTTGTACCTGGGGCCTGGGGGTGTGAGCCCCTCAGAGTCTCCTGGTCCTGGAGGGCTGGGAATCTGAGCTCCAGCTGTGGCCTGGTTCCTCTTGAGGTCACTCTCCCTGGCATGCAGACTTGCTTGCTTATGATGAACAATATGCTTCTGTGTTTCCCTTACTTTCAATTCTCTGCTTCACTTCCAATACTTCTAATCCCCAAATGTGTGTGTTGGAGGATGCTTCTTTCCCCACCAGGCAAGTCTGTGGCAGCAGCTGGGGGTCCTGAGTGTAACACCATTCGGCTCACCCCAGGGAGTAGACACAATGAGCATCTGTCTCCTTCATTGGACTGTCTGATGTGATTTTCGGACAATCCTCTGGGCGGGGTTCTGACATTCTTATGTCCAGGGCTCTCATGGCACAAAGCAGGGCAGGTACCTGGGTCACAGACTCAGGTAATAAGTGGGCCTCTCCTGCAAAGACCGCTGGATGGGCTCTGTGGGATGTCTGGAAATGACGGACAGTGGGCTGGCAGACGATCAGGACTTGTCTGTTGGTTGGAACCCCCCCACACACACTGTACATGCCCCAGGTGCGATCTGGAACTGGCCCCCATACTCAGAGAGCAGGGAGAGACTCCAGAGACGGCTTTGGCAGATGGCGGTGGTAGTAAGCCAAGGAAACTGCCACCCAGGCTTGTCTTAGGTGGCAACCAGACCAGTTGGCCAACTTCCTTTATCCCCAAGGCCATAGGGCAGGATGTGGGGAAGGACACAGAGGTCTTGGTCTGCGCTGGGCAAAGCTTTTCTGAGAACTTCAGGAGGCGAGGAAAAGGTACAATGGGCAGACGTGGATTGACTGAAAATGACCCAAGTGATGAAAGGTAGCACTGATTTTCAAGCAGAACATGAGCTGTCCCTGAACACTCCAGGCATCTGGATGGCCCCTCATGGATTGGTCACACACCTGTACTAAACATAGGATTCAACTGTCCAAATAGGTATGTGTATGACCTTAATTGATGAAGCTTTAGGAATCAAGTCTCCTGGGTCCAAACTCCAAAACCACCACATTTCACACAGGTAACATTGGATGGTTCCTGAAACATGGCTCACTCGGGCACTTCTCCATCCAGGGCTTTACTCTGCTGGGAGTACCTTCAAAGTACAGACCCATGGACTTCGGGTCACCAGTATCTGTCAACAATTGGGTTTCACCACCTTAACACTTTGAGGAGAACATGCTTGCAAGCAGCACCAACAGAGGAAAAAGTCCTTAACCTCCCAGCCAGGCTCAGGTCAGCCCCGCTCCTGACCTGAGATCATGGCTGGCTCACTACCCCAGCTGTAGGGTTCCCCTTCCAGCACAGCTGCAGAGCTTCTCCCCATCCCAGTCACAGGGCTTCCTCAGCACCCCAACTGGGTTCCCCCACCACCACAGCTGTAGGGTCCCCTCCACCCCAGCCAGGTTCTCCCACCAACCTTGATGGAGGATTCCCCCAGACTCCACAGCTTCTCTCCACCAGTCAGTATTACCCTCCCACCCATAGGGCTCACCCCAAGCCTAGTTGTAGGGTTCTCCACCACTTCTACCATTTGCCTTCCCCTGCAAGTGGAGCTCCCGCACTCACCCCCCCAGCCACCCACCTTACAGGGTTGGGAAGCAGGGTCAGGTAAGGCGGCCGGCAAAATACCATTCCACAGTGGGGGTTTCAGTGAGTTTTCCCTGGGCTCAATCCCCGGGGAGTCCTAGTGACCACAATCCATTAACCAGACGCTGAGACAACACTAACTAGTCAGGAGTCACCCTGGGTAGGAACAGCACCCTTTGTGGCCAGGTGGTGGCTCTGAAAAGAGCCTTTGGGGTGAGCACTAGAGCTCTGAGCAGGGCGGCCTATGCGTGTGCACAGGCCTTAGGCGCGCTCCCCGCGGATGCGGCGAGCCAGCTGGATGTCCTTGGGCATAATGGTGACACGCTTTGCATGGATGGCGCAGAGATTGGTGTCCTCAAAGAGCCCCACCAGGTAGGCCTCGCACGCCTCCTGCAGCGCCATGACAGCTGAGCTCTGGAAGCGCAGGTCTGTCTTGAAGTCCTGCGCGATCTCGCGCACCAGCCGCTGAAATGGCAGCTTGCGGATAAGCAGCTCGGTGGACTTCTGGTAGCGCCGGATCTCACGCAGAGCCACCGTGCCGGGCCGGTAACGGTGGGGCTTCTTCACGCCGCCGGTGGCCGGGGCGCTTTTGCGGGCCACTTTCGTGGCCAGCTGCTTGCGCGGTGCCTTGCCACCCGTGGACTTGCGCGCAGTCTGCTTCGTGCGGGCCATGGCTTGGGCGCCAGAAGAGGAAGTACTACCCGCTTCACCGCCAGTAGCCTACAGCAGAGCCCCACACGCAGTGCCTGCTTTTATAGAGGCTGCGGCCTTCCCATTGGCCAGCCACCAGGTGGTGCGATTGCAGGCTGTTCTCTGATTGGCCGAGTGGCACGCGTGGCACCCGACCCTCTGCGCAGCGTGGGGGCGTGACTGTCAGTCGGATAGGGAGTTCACGCCCTCAGACACGCTGGTTCTTGCGCTTGCAGGCTGCGGGTCAGGATTAGGTCATGGGGCAGGGGCAGGTCATCAGGGCAGGGGCAGGTCATCGGACGTGGGTTCCCAGGCGGGGCGGGTCAGGGTCCAGCGGGGCAGGATCGGGTCACCGGGTCTGGCAGGTAGTGGACTCTGGAGGAAGACAGGTCAGGGTCGGGTCACCGGGCGGTGGGCTACGGGGCCGGTCAGGTCAGCGTCGGGTGACCAGGCCAGGCAAATCAGGGTCCAGGGGTCAGGGTCAGGTACTTGGCTAGGGGCATCACCTCTCCCCACACAGCTCCCTTCTTTCCCTCTCAGCACTCCCCGTGGCTCCCCAACGCTCCAGGGTAGGAAGAACCTTCTAGAAGGTGCCATTCTAGGGTCAGCCTTTCCGTGGTGACAATGTTGAATTTTCCCAGCCAGTGGAGAAAGGTCCAGGACAAAGCTGGGCACAGACCCTCCACCTCCCCGTTCTTCCCTCAGGGATGATTAGCGAGCTGCCCATTCCGTAGCTGGATCCCAACAAGATGTTGCTGTACCTAGAATGGGTTCAGCAGCTGTTTCTTCCTGGGGCCTGATTTCTGGCCCCGCCTGAGGACTGGCCTGCGGGTCCCTGTGGTCTCCTTACAGCACTCGCTGCTTCTAGTCTGTTCTCTCCTCCCTGTGAGAGAATATCCCTCATTGCCCAACCCTTGAGGCACTTGCAGACCCCAAGGTTACCATTCAAGGGTGGACCACAGGTGCCATCCCAAAACGCACAAGGTCCACACGAGGGTTATTTTGAGCTAAAGACATTTGGGAAAGGGCAGATGCAAGGGGAGAGCTCAAAGCCCTCTTTTTCTTCCTGAAAACATGGAGAAGAGAAACATCATCATGGAGGGGAAGCAAAGACCAAGAGGACTCTGCACACACAGACCTTGTGGACAGAACTCTTGTCTTCCGTTGGTCTCCCAGGGTGTCTTAGCCACTTTTCCACGACTGCCTCTCTTTGTTCAACCTAACGTGAAAGCATTTAGGTGTGGCTCCTTCTGTGGATCTTCATTTCTTCTTCATTTCTTCTTTTGTCACAAAAGAACATAAATGCTTGGGGCACCTGGTTGGTACAGTTGGTTAAACATCAGACTCTGGATTTCAGCTCATGTCATGGTCTCTGGGTCAGGGGTTGGAGCCCCACGTGGAACTCTACCCTCAGCCCTGGGTCTGCTTGAGATTCTCCCTCACCCTCTGCCCCCCCACCCCCACCTCCGCACTTGCTCCCTCTCTAAAATAAATTTTAAAAATCTTTTAAAAAAAATAAATTCTTTTCCCTTGTTAATCTGTTTTTTTAGAGTCCCTACTGAGACCTAAGAGGAATAGGAAAGAATTTTCCTACCCTTTTGCAATAGTCCCCTCCCCTCCATTGTAATAGTCCTTTCTGATAACAGTCTCTCCTTCCTACAGCTGGACTTTTTTAGTTGGTCATGATGGTCACAGAATCTCTGCAGCTATCCCTGAGTTGGGTCAGGTTGGTGTGCTGGGGAGAAGAAAGGAGGGATCGACCCAGATGGTCTGGTGTATAGGGTGTGAGTCTGACGCAGTCCAACTGGGGGTCCCCCTTGAATCTTCCCAGAGCAGTCGCTCATTCAGTGAAGGTAGCCCCCAGATTTCTGGGTGTCCCAGGTGCTCCAGGGGATGATAGTGGGTGGATGAGAGATTTCTGGCCTCAGAGCTCCCAGGAAGCAGCCCTGTGGGGCCCACCTTGGGCTGCATGGCTGAGGGCTCACTTTTTGGACGCACAGTAGCTTTCATTCTGTTCTTAAATTTCTGTTTTTCTATTCTCAGGGGACTCGAGCCCACTACCTGGACATAAGGCAGAATGTCACCAGGTTCCATGCATCTGAGTGAACCAATGCACAAAACATGGAATTGGGGGCCACCTAATGTGCACCCACCGCCCACCCCAATTTGAAACCATAATCTGTACTCCGTGTGTGTGTGTGTGTGCAAATCAAGCAAACTTTTTTTTTTTTATTTTTAAAGAGTTTACTTATTTCAGAAAAGGGAGGAGGGGCAGAGGGAGAGACCGAATCCCAAGAAGGCTGCACACTGAGTGCAGAGGGTCCGCCCTGCATCGGCAGGACTCATGTCACGACCCTGAGATCATGGCCTGAACTGAAACCAGGAGCTGAACACTTAACTGAGCCACCCAGGTGCCCCAGGCTTTTTTAAAATTAGAAAAAGAAAGAAAAGGAAAAGAGTTTTGTTGGACCCCAAGTCGGACAGCTGCCCAATCCACAATCTTTACAATGAAGAGAGTGCTCCAGGGAAGCGCCTCTGGATGCAGGGTTCTATGTGGTTTTTACCTAGAGTCACAAGTCATCATGAAGGACACTCCAGAAAATGACTTTACTTTTTTAGTATTGTGCAAGGTTGTATACCTTTAATCTTGGGAGCCAAGGAGCTTTTCTGTTTTTCTCTGTGCTTGGAATGCTCCTTTTTGGTTATATATATTTTTTAACAAAGCAGACATATGGCAAGAGAGCCCATGCTTTGAGTCATTTTGACCTTGGCCGACACACAGCACCCCTGGGAGTCCAGAAGCAGGGCCCACACCCTTGAGAAGCTGAGAGTTTCTTCATCACAGTAAAACCTCTGCCTAGTTGGTTCAGTTGACAGTTGTCATGATCTCAGGAACTGAGTTCCCTATGGTTCTCACTCCTTTAGAGGCACCAAGGCCTGGGGAGAAAATCACCCCCTAAGAAAACTCTGCAAGATGAGAGCAGTCATCTCTCTGGAGACAGATTCAGATGCCAACATTCCCCCGAAGTTTTGGCTTGTCTAGGAGACATGCATTGCATAGATCAGGCTGTGTGGGCTCTGTGCACCCTTTCATGCCAATCACCGTGATGAGGAGAAAAAAGGCCAGAGAAAGGCCACTACGAGGAAATCACCTTAAACCTTGCAGCCCGCTGATAAATCTTGGAGGTGTGCCCAGCGTGACCTTGTGGATGCCTTCATGTTGATGTTTGATTTCAGACTGGAAACAACCTCTTCTTGATATAGCCAGATCTCCAGGGTCCTGTAGACCTCACTCTCAGCCTGGGGAACTTCTTTAGAAACTGAGCTATCTCTACCCTCCCTCCACAAACTGGAAAGTCTGTCACCAGCCACCAGAGATCAACACAATGCTGCTCCTTCTGTCCTCAGGTCCTGTCCCTGTGCTTTAAACATTTTTGTGTACCAGAGACATCTCCAGAGTTCTGTCTTGACTGTCACATTCAGTGACCCTACTCCAACTGCTCAGCCTCCATCCTGCTTCAGAAGGAAGACTTCCGTCATCTAGAAGATTCTTTCCTTGCTCTTACCACTCACAGTGTTTGCATGTACAACCCAGGAAATGCAAGATTGTGTATAGTGTGGTGTTGTAGGTCCTTTGTAACTTTTTCATTTTTAGGAAGTTTTTTTTTCCTGTTTCGGTGAATAGGTGGCAAGTATTTCATTCTTGTTCTTTTTTGGCCTTGTGCATCCCTCTGGCCCTTTGGTGAAGCTCAGAATATTTTAAAACATTTAAAAAGACATACAGTGAAATGTCTCAGAATGTTTTTAAATGCATGACATTTTTTAAAACTGCAAGTCAGTGATACCAAAATACATTGTCACAATATAGACAAAATTGTCATAGTTACATGTATATATATATACATATATATGTGCACTTATCCACTCGAGTCTTTAGCATTTTATCACAGTTGTTCTAAATCCCCAGTCTGATAATTCCAGCACATGGGTCAACCTGCGTCTTGTCCTGAAGGCTGTGTGCCTCTTCACACTGAGGAGTCCTTGCCTTTGGGTGTGTCTGGTTGTTTTTGGTTGACAGCCAGACGAGATGCTCACACTGGGTGGTAAGTGCTAGAGTGAGTCAGGTTGGAGTGGGAGGATTGGTGCTGTTTTGGATGTGGGGTTGGGCTAACCATACTGTGAGGTTACCTCTAGACCCCAGAAGCTCCTAATACCCCTAGTGTCTTTGTGTGCCCTGTTGTCCTTGGGGTTCCCAAACAACTCCACCTCTGGTGGAGTGGCTCTTTGGCTGTCCCCGCTGTGACCCCCGGCACGATGCTGTTGCTGTGCTGTAGAGAGAAGAACTGAGTGTTGTAGAGAGATGAATGCTTTCGTAGATGACATCTGTTTGAACACATACTCCCATGGGGCACATGAATGACAACAGCCATTCTACCTCTTCATCCCCCAAGGGGCTGACGACGAGTTAGCCAGGCACAGTATCTGGAGGCATGAAGCCTGTCACCAAGCACACCAGCCCCAAGTGAGTTTTCAGGGCATTGGAGCCAGTGTCTCATCTGGCGGCTCTCTCCAGAGACCCCTCCCTCCAGTGCTCATCCAGTTTCCAGCAGGAAACACATAGCATGTTGACTCAGAAAACAGGCTTTTTTTTGCTTACAGGGGCTGCTCCTCCAGTGACAGACTGTGATGGACCCCTCCCCAGCTTCATAGGTTGGAGAACTGACATTCAGAACCTCTGAAGGTGACTGTGTTTGGAGATAGAGTCTTCAGGCAGGTCGTTAAGGTAAAGCAAGGTCATTAGAGGGAGCCCTAGTTTAATACAACTGGTATCCTCATCTAATGGGAAAACCTGGGTGGGGGCGCCTGGGTGTCTCAGGTGCTTGAGAATCAGACTCTTAATTCTGTCTCAGGTGGTGATCTCCAGTCTGGAGCAGATATGGCCCTGAAGGAACCAACTCTGCTAACGCTTTGATTTTGGACTTCTGGTTTCCAGATCTATGGGGCATGGCATTCCTTTTTTACTTATTTCAGAGAAAGGGAGAGAGAGAGAGTGCACACACGAGCACAGAGGGAGAGGCAGATTCTCCGCTGAGCAGGGAGCCCCAGGTGGGACTCGATTCCAGGACACTGAGATCATGATCTGAGCAGAAGGTGCCCTTTAAAACTTTTCTATCAACTTCTCAATAAACTTTATATTTTCATGAAAATAATCCTACTTCTCCCAAGATTATCCTTGGTTATTTTATTTACTATCATGAATGAGATTTTCCCCATTCGATTTTTTTTACTGACTCATTAGAAGACAAGGAGAGATAATTTAGTATGTGGCTCAATTTTTGAGTGAGCTCTTGTCTCCAGGGCAGTGGCTCTCCAAAGCTACCATGAACCTTCACACCGATGAGCCTAGCGGAGTCAGTGGCTGAGACTCATCCCCTTGTGACTCATGTGGGGCTGGAGTGACCAGCCTTTGCATTCCTTACAAGCTCCCAAGTGACTTGAGCTGGCTCAGGACCACACTGGAAACACTGCTCTAGGACTTCCAGGTATGAAATACCCCCCAGATACACTGGCTTACAACCCATTTTCCTAGGAAAACTAGCAAATAAACAATTCCACGGAAACACCCTCAAACCGTCTTTCTCTACAATCTGTGATATTTCAGAATAAAGACAGTACCGGATTTCCTTGTCGCTCTGAAGGTGATGGTGTCACCATTATACCTCCCGCTGCCGCATCCATGCACCTATTTTGACCCCAAGAGTCCTGTATATAGATTATTTCATTTCCCTGCTTGAAGAGCATCTGCGCCCTGGGGAATCCAAGCTACATTCTGGCGGCAGGAGTAACCCGCGTGAGCTCAGGCATCTGTGTTCTCTTTGGCTAGCTGGCCCGGCACGTGTGCCCAATCAGAGAGCCTATCTGCCTCCGTTCATTTGAATATTATCTTTGGTCCAATCCCACGCTGCCTGTTCCCAAGCTCTCATTTGCATGCGGGTCATATAAATACGACCACAGGCGTTGTTCCCTGTCTCCCGGACTGCGCCATCCCCTATGCAGGTGAGCTTCTGCACCCGGGGGTCTTCTTGGTGGCACGTGGCCGGTATCAGAGGGACGGAAACGCACGGATCTCCAGGCTCACTAGCAGCGAGGGGTTGCTGCTTTCTACAGTACATTCCGAGACCCCCTCTACGAACCCAAACCCTCCCTGCTACGTTTAAAACACGTCATATTGTTTTTTTATGGCTGCCCTAACAAATCACCCGCAACAGGGCAGCTGGAAGCAAAGCCCGCTCCTTCCACAGTTCTGCAGACTGGAGGTCTTGGCTCAGCTGGGCCCCTTGTTGAAGTTCACGAGCTCAAATCAAGGTGTCCTCAAGGTTGTTCTGACCGAGAGGTCCGGATACCCCTCCCCCCTCCCCCGGGATTCACGGAGGCTGCAGGCAGTCTCTCCGACTGCTAGCTGGCTAGGTGTTGGCTGTCTCTTCGCCCTGCCCCTGCCCACATTCCTTCCCTGGATAGCCCGGTGGTCCCCTCCACCCTGGGCGAGTCCCTATCCCTCCTCATGCTTCCAGTGTGTTCTGCGCTGCACCTTCCTTACCCTAACTGGACAAAGCTTCCTGCTGGTAAGCCTCCTGTGATCGGTTTGGGATGGTCTCTTCTGCAGAGCTGTAGGCTTCAGGACAACCGCAGGTCCCTCAGGGGCAGGAGAAGCGGTTGCAGTCTGCCTACCAGAGACATCTCCACCCAGATTTTCCTTTAGGACCTGTGGAATCCTCCGTTACTCAAACCAGTGAGGTTATGTAGTAAACACCCTCCTCCGTGGCTGAACCCTGACGTATAAGCCGGGTTCACATGCTGGAGACAACAGCCGCAGATGGCCCAGCGAAACAGGGTATAACAACGCTGGAAGGTGTTTGTTCTGTGTTAGAAAAATAACCTGGTGACACCGGGTGTGTCGGAGAGCCCTAACACAGAAGGTGTGTTATGTCTGAGTTTTTTTTTTAAGCTTTTATTTATTTATTTGACAGAGAGAGATCACAAGTAGGCAGAGAAGCAGGCAAAGGGTGGGGGGAAGCAGGCTCCCTGCTGAGCAGAGAGCCCGATGCGGGGCTCAATCCCAGGACCCTGAGATCATGACCTGAGCTGAAGACAGAAGCTTTAATCCACTGAGCCACCCAGGTGCCCTGTCTGAGTTTTTCCAGTGTGGGAATACTAACTTGCCTGAATGAATGAATAAAAGATCATGGGGGACTCATGGGAAGTTGGAGTGAGCAGACTTTATGGTTGCAGGCATCCAAAATGTGTTCTCGGGGGCACTTGGGTGGCTCAGTTGGTAGAAGGATCTGCCTTCTTCGGCTCAGGCTGAGAAAACCTGGGATTACCACTCTCCTTTGTCTTTCACCCCTACTTGTAAATAGGCCAAGGTCTTTTCCAGTGTGTTTCCTGGAGCTGCCCTAACAAAGTACCACAAAATGGGGGGCTTACAACAGGGGTGAACACGTGATTGCATTTAGGCCCAGGATGATCCAGGAGATCCTCCATTTCCTCCCAGTTCCCACGCAGGGTGGTAAGTCACAAGTTCTGGGATGAGGAAGAGAATATAGTTCCTTCAGTGGCAGTTTTAGTAGCCAGCCACACGAGGCCACACCCCGCGTCAGTGCAGCAGGGCAGCTTACCCCTGGGGTGAGGCGAGGGGCTTGAAATGGGGGAACATTTGCTGAACTCCAAGCGGCACAGGGAGGTTTAGTGCAGGAAAAGCCCACCTCTGACCACGAGCAGAAACTAAGAAAGACCAGGAGAGAGACACAACTGGGAAGGGATGAGGGGACAGCACTTTGGCGACCTCTCAAATTTGCATTGCTACATGGAGTGACGCTGATGGAAAAAATATATGCGTTTCCCAGCTGGCTCTGCCAAAGAGAAAGGCTTCATGAGAGTCAGCTGGAAGAAAGGAATGTTCTTATCTTTCGCTGGTGCCACTGAAGAACCTGTTTTACCCAGTGTCGGTTGTGGGAACCTGTAGAGGATACCCCCCCCCCCCCAGTGATCCCAGGACTCGGAAGCTCAATCTCTCTCTGCAGGAGGGACACGGATGTCACCATGGGGAGAGAACAGCACTGACTAGCTTGCTAGCCCCACCCTCGTCCACTGTGGGGTGCACCCAGCTCTTCACTGAATCTGCAATACTAATTTTCATCAAGAGCAAAACTCTCTGGACTGTGTTTCAGGCACACCCTGAGTTGTGACCCTGTCTACCTGGAGACCGGGTCAGACCCCCGCAGGTGCAGGGCTCAGTCCCACAAGACCACCCTCCACTCCCGGATTGGTGGCCAATAGCAAGTCCAGGTTCGTGGTTCAGTCTCCAAGAAGATTACCACCGTAACACTATGGAAGGATGTAAATAAGATGGTGTTCTATTTTTATTGATTTCTGTACACAGGAAAGCGCTGACACATGGGTATTGGGTCCTTAAGCCTGTGTCTATCTAAACTTTCAGATGTGGACATACGCATATCCCTGTAAGCAGCAAAAAGGGAAGCAAAGCGTGGACAGAGATCCGATGCGCGAGCAGAGGGGAGGAGGGGAGAGGCATAGCCGGGAGCTCAGGGGTGCTGGCGGTGCTTCATCCCTGCTCCACTGGAGCAGAGGTCTCACCGGGCAGACAGAACGATTCCTTCGAGGACGAGCGCACTGGGTGCTTACATCCGAGGAACGCTCCCCGCTGCGAGAAATCAGTGAGGCCCAGTGGCAGAACCCGGTCAGCATCCGCGATTGTGAGCCCAGGGGAGCAGCGGCAAGGCGGGGCGACCAATGGGCCCACCGTCCCGGTCAGCATCCCAAGGCCACCAGGGCGAATTCGCCTCCAGTGAGGTCAGGCCTGGAGCTTTTGAAATGATCAACGGGGAAACCTGCCCGAGCGTGATCAAGGACCGCAAAGGTTTCGGGGCTTCACCCAGCGAGTCGCGAGCACAGCCCGCGGGAGTCGGAGCCCCCGAGCCCCTCCGCCAGGCTCGGGGCGCGCATGCCAGCAGCCGCCTGCGACTGTCCCCTGTGCCCCCACGTCCCCGGGTCCCCGTACCTCCGCGTCCCCGTGCGCCCCTGCACCCGGCCTCCCAGCCTCTCTGCACCCTCACATCCCTGGGCTCCTGAACCCCCGCGCGCCACTGCATCCCCATATCCCGGCGTCTCTGCACCCCTCCATCCCGGTATCCCTGCATCCTTTGCGCCCTCGGATTCCCGCCCCCCCTGCATCCCCTCACTCCTGCCTCCCTCCCTTCTGGCACCCCCACCGCGACTCCCCAGAGCTCCGCCACCCTTGGGAGTTCGCCAAGCCTCTCTATCGGGCGCTGCCTTCACGGAGCTAGGACCCCAGGACCGAGCCTTCCCGTGATGCGCCGCTGGGTGGGGCGGAGTCACTAGGCTGGCCAGTGCGCCCCCCTGCCCTGAGCGTCCCCGACACGCCCGGGGACGCCCAGCGCATGCGCCGCATCCTCGGGGAGCGGCCCGAGAAGGCCACCGGGCTTCAGAAGACATCTGCAAGCCCTTGTCCTTTTTTCCATTTCAGCAAAAACAGCCGTGCACTCTCCTCGACCGTCTCTGCCCCGCGCCCTTGCAAGCGCTCCATCGCATCTGGGAACCTGCGGGAGGGTGACCCTCTTTCTTGAGTGCTTCATTTTCTTTTCTTGGTGACTTCCTCCCACGCAAACCCGGCCTGGGTGCAGGCCCTGGACTGTTTCTGGGCAGCGATACCTTCAGGGGCTTTGGAGCCAGGTAGCTAGAGCTCTTTCAGCCAGACCCACACATGGCGTGTGAAGATAGCCACATACACCACACAGACGTGCACCGCGTGTAGGGCACACCTGTGGGGGCGCTCACCACACCCCGCCTCTCCACGTACACAGGTGTCCTTGGACATCAGGGCACCCAGGGTGTCTCCTGTGGTGGAGGAGGTCTGAGAATCCATGGGGAGTGGACAGTCGGGCTCACCTGCCAGGGGCTATGTTCTGGCTTCCCCGTGGAGAGGACACTGGAGGCCAATGTGCCCTCCAAGTTCACTGCAGGTGTTGGCACAGAAGGGCTCCTAGGCCCATCAGAGGGTTCCAAACGGGTGGTTCCTTAAATCCATCGAAAACTCCTAGCAGAAAGAGAAAAAACAACAACAACAAACAACAACAACAAAAATCTCCTAGCAGAAGCAGGCCTAAGAGGGGGTGTCAGTGGGGAGGAGGGCTGCCCCTTCTGATCCCAGGCACCCCTGTCCCATGTTCCATTGCTCTGCATTGACTCAGCCTTCCCGCTGATGCTGGGGCCATCAGGGGTGCTGGGGTCCATGCACACAGGTGTGGTGTCCCTGCCACCCTGGGACAGGCTCACCTGTGGAGAGTCCCAGAGGTGACTGACTAGGACCTAATAGAAACTGAGCGCCTCCAGGGTGATTGCTTAGTGCCTACTGCATACTTAATTATCCTATTTAGCACCTTCTCTATACTTAACACTCATGAATACTTAGTGCTCAGTTGCCTCCCATTTGATTGCCTTGTGTCTTGGTTGTCTTGCGTCTTTAAGCCCCACTTGCTCTCCTCACCTTTATCTACACTCCCATCTTAGGAAATTCATCCATTACCCTCTCCCACCCCAGCTGCCCACATCCCCACCCCACCCCCCCAGTCTTGCCCAGTAGAATGAAATATTCTAACATAACAGAATTCCCTCCAGGAGTTCCCTCCAGTGTTCCCTCCAGGAGTCTGCAGCCAGGCTGAGGGAATGGGGGGTGCAGAGAATGGGATGAATGGCGGAAGGGAGGACTGGCCTGCCCCAAAGCCAAGAATCCTTCTTCGCTGAGGAGTGTTGGGAGTTCTTTGCATGTTTGCGTCTACTGCCCAATCCAGGATGAGCTTCTCATCTCAAGATTTTAAATTACACCTGCAAAGACCCTGTCCCCAAATAAGATCATACTCACAAGTTCTGGACATTAGAATGGGGTCATACGTATTTCGGGGGGGGGGGGGAAGCACTACCGGTAGGCTCCAGGACTAGGGTTTCTCCAAGAGGACCTGCTTCCCCACATACCCCTTGTGCTGATGGTCTCCAGGTGGGTGAACCTGGTGGGAGGACCATGAGGAGGTGCTGCCATGGGAGTGTGCCTCCGGGGCAGGTGCAGCCTGGCTGCCAGGAGAGGGGGAGCTCCCAGGTAGGAGCAGGGGAGCCAGCACCTCCAGGAAGACAGCTGCCAAGGATGACATTGGACCCCCCGCGTGCTGTCTTGGCTTGAATGAGAGCAGGAGAGAGGACGCCTCTCGTTGAGCCACAGGACCCATGGCGGACGTCAACGTGGCTCTTGCTGCTTCTAGCATGGAGGGTGGAGGTTTCTCCATATTCCCAGCAGGCCTCAAGACTTGTTGTGACTCCCAGCATGGGGCATGAGTCACAGTGTGCAGGCTGGGCCTCAGGGGTCTTGGGGACTCTTTGTCCTCAGGGACAGTGTGAGGAAGCTGAACTATCCTTGGAGATAAACCATACACAGGAAGATGCAAGAGCCCAGCCTTACGACAGGGGCTGCCTGAACCACAGTCTTCTTCCCAGGTGACTTCACACTGACCACTGACCTACCAGATTAACCGCCCCCTCCTCCCCCTGGACCCTCCAGCTGCTGGGACATTTTGAGCTGCTCCATAATCCCACAGGAGAAAACTGGCAAGACAGGACCTAAGTAGGGCTGTCCTGGGGCTGAGGCGAGCTGCAGACAGGGCAGTGGGTAAGGAAAGGAAGGGTGTCCTGGAGGCCCAAGGGAAGTGCTGGCAGGAGGGGCAGTCACGGGCCCCATGGTCTCGGGGGAGAAGGGAGGTGCTGGGACATGGTCTCCCCAGAGAGCTACCTGGGACCCAGCCACCCACATGGAGGGGAGTGGGCAAATAGGAGGATGCAGTTCTAAAGGTTTTGCTGGGTGGGCATAGGAGAAGAGGAAGGCCTCCATGCACCTTCATGAGCAGCACGTGGAAAGAGACCCTCCTGGGAGCACGAGGTCAGTGCTGATGACCAGGCCTGGGACCTCCAATGTGTGAGAGAGCAGCATTCAGGCAGAACAGCTCTGTTCAGCCCAGACCTGACAGCTCTCTACCTGGGTGACCCCGTCCACCTCAAGGCTTGTCCCCTAATACTTTTGTTCAGGGTCTAAGTGAACACAGAAATTGAGGTGGTCCTTTACACTTGTTCACTTGGGAGAGTCTTTAAAAATTTTTTTTTCATGTTTTAAAAGATTTTATTTGTCCATTTGACACAGAGAGAGAAAGAGAGATCACAAGTAGAGGAGAGGCAGAATCCGGGAGAGGGAGAAGCAGCCCCTTACCCAGCAGGGAGCTCAACAACGTGGGGCTTGATCCCAGGACTCTGGGATCATGATCTGAGTCAAAGGCAGACACCTCATTGGACTGAGCCACCCAGCCTCCCAGGCACCGCCCCGACTTATGAGATTCTTGAACATGTTGGAAGTGAATAGAGCAGGGAGGAGTGACCAGATGTAGGGCTGGGGCTGGGGACAGACCCAGGCCCTGGAGAGGGGGAGGTTGAGTGACGGGGCTTGGAAGCTTCTGCACTCTTCCTGTGGGACTTTGTACCTCCAGGACTCACCTTTCTCAATAATCTGCTCACCTCACAGGGATGTGGGGAGCATGGTAGAGATAATCCCACTTTGGGACTTGCCACAGTGAGCTGCACATAGGCTTCGAAGCTTTCGGCTCCGTAGAGGCTGGTGGTCTGCCCTGCCAACCCCCCTCCTTCCCCAGCCCCTGGCAAGTGCAGATCTGCTCCCGACCTCTATGGGTCTGTCCATTCTGGCCGTTTCTTAGACATGGGATCACACCCCATGTAGCCTTTTTGTGTGGCTTCCTTGACAAACATGTTTTCGAGGTTTATTCATGTGATAGCACGGGCCAGGGCCAGCACCACACTCCGTGGCTGAACAGCATTCCACAGTTTGTTTATGCAGTTGTCTGTGGAGACATTTGGGCTGTCTCCAGCTTTGGGAATGTGCGAGTCAGTGAGTCCCAATGTGAATACCCAGGTGTGGGATTGCTGGGCCCTGTGTCACTTTCTTATGGAAGCCAGGGTCTGATGGGCTTTCTCCTGCACAGGTGGGCAGCTCTGCGTATCTTATCACATCTCTGACCTGGGTAACCCCTGAAGACGATCGATCAGATGCTGGACAGAGCTGTCCAGTTGAACTTTCCGTGAGGATGGCACTATTCTCTTCCCCTGCTGCTGATGTGTGGCTGCTGGCCACATGTGGCCAGGGCACCTGCATCCTTGTGTTGAATTTTAAGTCACTGACACCCAAACAGCTCTTGTTGCTTTTTGTTCTCTACAGGGGACAGCTCAGCCTTGGAGATGACAAACGAAGGACTGCCTCAAAGAGCAGTGTCCGCCACCACACGTCCTCCCTCTTTGCATCCCATTTCAGGAATGAAAAGTCGGGAGCTACCTGGAGAGACTCAGCAGACCTCTGCCCGCTGCCCCTAAAAGTGTTTCTTATATACCATGGAGGGGTTTGACGACCTACAATGACCTACATCAATAGCAATGCATAAGCATAAATTTCCACTAGAACTGAAGACCGTCACTGGACACATAGTGGCCTGAAGGCTCTCTAGTGTCTTAGACAGTCCTCGCAGCTTGTGTGCCAGACATGGGGCCCGCTCAGCCACTTGCTCTACTAGTGCCTCCACTACAGGGCAGTCCTGTGTGCAGATCCATGTGGACAAGGCAGACTTGTACATCCTTGGTTTGAATTCCTTTCACAGCACGAGGACATTTTCCTAAGGCCAGCAGATGGGTGCTGAGCTCCAAATGGTGTCTAGGGAACCCTGGTTTGAGTAGACTAATTTTAGGAAGAGCAAATTATATAATAATCCTGAATTGTCTCACCCGCCTGTCTTTACTGCTATAAAAAATTTTATAATGGAAACAATAAAGATGTTGATAGTAGGAATAACAACAGTGATCACGCTCTTTCTCTGTGCCATTGTTTTGAAGGAATTATTACAAATGGGTCACTGAATCTCTCCATTCCCTGCCCCCCGCCCCCTGCAACTTGGCCAAGATCCTGGGGGTTGTCCAACTCCCCTTTATTACACAATGTGGAGCTCATGGACAGTCCCTTTCTGAAACAACCACACACGTATTACATAATCTGATCGAAACGATGTTCACTTTACACGGACTAAATTCACATACCTAGTTTTCCTGCCCAAACTCAATGGACAAATGATCTTACTCTGATGCTAGCTATCATCAGCCTAAAGAACCTGTATTACTTCACCAAACAATTTAAATTCGTTTAAATACTCATTCTATTTACAGTAAGATTTTCTTAAAAAGTTTACACTCCCCTTAAGAATTGTTTTTAGGGGCGCCTGGGTGGCTCAGTTGGTTAAGCAACTGCCTTCCGCTCGGGTCATGATCCCGGAGACCCGGGATCAAGTCCCACATCGGGCTCCCTGCTCGGCGGGAAGCCTGCTTCTCCCTCTCTCACTCCCCCTGCTTGTGTTTCCTTTCTGGCTGTGTTTCTCTCTGTCAAATAAATAAAATCTTAAAAAAGAAAAAAAAGAATTGTTTTTAAATATTGCAAACGCCTCTGCGACAGAAATCCTTCCCAAGACCCTCACCTCCAGATGAGATCAGAAGAGGGACGCACCTATTTCCTAAAACTTTGCAACGTCTTCCCAGCCAGTCAACCACCTTTACCGTTTTTTGAATGTAAGTCCTAAGGTTTATGTGGAACCTCAAAAGACAGATTCTCTCTAAAGTATGTTACTCCACCCAGTTCTGCAGGCCTGGGCTGAGCAAGCGGCCTGGGCTGCGCCTGGTGTCTCAATATGACCGAATGACACAGGGACAGACAGACACCCTTACGGTGAGCCGAACTGACGCCCCGAAAGCTTGGGGGTGAAGGCGGCCACGTGGGTGCCGGCACCCGCTGCGGCACACCAACCCGAGTTCCCCGAGCGCCTAGGCGCGCCCAGAAGGACGCCGCCCTAGGACAAGGGATGGTCGCCTGCTCAGTGTGGCTCTTTTCTTGAGACTGGGGGTGGCTCTGAAAAGAGCCTTTGGTGTCACGGGGCCCCTGGGACCCCCGGCCGATGCCGGTCTCCTCCGCGACCTCACTTGCCCTTGGCTTTGTGGTGGCTCTCGGTCTTCTTGGGCAGCAGCACAGCCTGGATGTTGGGCAGGACGCCGCCCTGCGCGATGGTCACACGGCCCAGGAGCTTGTTGAGCTCCTCGTCGTTGCGGATGGCCAGCTGCAGGTGGCGCGGAATGATGCGCGTCTTCTTGTTGTCGCGCGCCGCATTGCCCGCCAGCTCCAGGATCTCCGCGGTCAAGTATTCCAACACGGCCGCCAGGTACACCGGCGCGCCGGCCCCGACGCGCTCGGAATAGTTGCCCTTGCGTAGCAGGCGGTGCACACGGCCCACCGGGAACTGCAAGCCAGCCCGCGACGAGCGTGATTTGGCCTTTGCACGCGCCTTACCGCCCTGCTTGCCTCGGCCGGACATCTCCAAGTGTAGCACGCCGAAACACAAGCACCGAGAAAAAACGCTGTAAGCAACGAGACCACCAGCTAGGGTGAGCGCCTATATATAGTCCGGAGGTAGCCGAGCCGGCCTCGTCCGATTGGATGACGACAGCCACCAATCAGAAAAGGAGGCTGCTATCCCCTAATTTGCATGCGCCTTTTCCAGTGATGACGTATATCAGCATTTGAGCCTATCAGGAATGAGGAACTCTGGATACTTCATTTGCATACGGGACGTATAAATAGAGTTGCGCTGGAGCCCTACTTTTTTTGTTTGCAGAGGCTAGCCATTATGCCTGATCCGTCAAAATCGGCGCCCGCTCCTAAGAAGGGCTCCAAGAAGGCGGTCACCAAGGCGCAGAAGAAGGACGGCAAAAAGCGCAAGCGCAGCCGCAAGGAGAGCTACTCCATCTACGTCTACAAGGTACTCAAGCAGGTGCACCCCGACACCGGCATCTCGTCCAAGGCCATGGGCATCATGAACTCCTTCGTCAACGACATCTTCGAGCGCATCGCCAGCGAGGCGTCCCGCTTGGCGCATTACAACAAGCGCTCCACCATCACGTCCCGCGAGGTGCAGACGGCGGTGCGCCTGCTGCTACCCGGCGAGCTGGCCAAGCACGCCGTGTCTGAGGGCACCAAGGCCGTCACCAAGTACACCAGCTCCAAGTGAGGCGCGCCGGCCGCCCCGGAACCCAAAGGCTCTTTTCAGAGCCACCCACACAATCGAAAAAGGGTTTCGAGCACGATGAAGGTTGTCTTGTGGACTAATTCTGTTCTGTGCGTCTTAGTCTCCTGGTGATTGGGTCTGTGTGTGCATGTCCCTGTGCGTGTGTGAGCGGAATGCAAAATGTGAAACAGTTCTGCAGGGAGGTCTGGGACCGTAACTCTGGCCTGGCGGGTCAAGGATCCTATGCCCACCCTCCCTTTTGCGTGGGGCTATTCGTGCGCGCCAGTCGAAGTCGGATCCTTGAGGTCTGCGTCCTCTGGTGGCTGCAGAGTATCCCTGGCGCTTGCGCGCGTAGACTCCCAGGCTCCGGACTGTCTGCGCGTGGCGTGCGCCTGTGGCTCAGGAGCGCGGGTCACCTCTTCCAAGAGGCCCTCCTACCTACTGTCCCTCCCCAGTGCCCCTGATAAGTGTGCCCCGGAAGTGAGAACTTGGTGGTTGCGCGGCCAGGGCAGTGGCCCCTGGAGCGGCGTCCCTGCCTGGACCAGACATCGCCATCCTTTAGTAGTGAACTGTTCCGGGAGGGTATTTGCGTGGCTGGATCTTGCAGCGGCAGAATGTTTGGAACAGAAACATGGAAATGGAAGCGTTGCGGTGCTCGAAGTCAGATTTAATAAAGCAACACCTGCTGCGGTTAGATGTAACCTATGTGGGAATGGGGGAGACCAGCTCGAGAGGAAAATAATCCCCCTCTCTCTGTATTCCCCCCCTCTCAGCCACAGTCATTTTCTGTGAAGCGTCCGTGACCAAGAATTTACCCTTTCTTTGAATTTAGGGCATTTGTTTGGAAATTGTCATCTTGGCTCAGAGAAGGCGCTTTGGCACAAAGAGTCTTCACTTGGTAAAAGGTGTCGCTTTGCCTTTTCCTTCGCTTGGTTTTTCTTATTAGTAAGGGATTCCCAACAATGGTTTCCTTCAGCCGTTTTGAGCCTTAGCTGCATTGAAAGGTTGTGTCATCGTCTAAGACAGGGAACAGACACACAAAGAGAATAGTCGTGTTTTTCCAAATCATCTCTCCAAAGGAAGAGGGTCGGGTACCGGGCTGGGCGGGAGGGTCCGGGGAGGGAACGGAGCCCCCAGAGGGTCCTCCGCCCCAGCGGCTGGAAGCCCCCCACGTATTCCTTCGGTGTCGGTCCAGGTTAAAGGGATTGAAAAACCTCACGTTTTTCAGTTGACATCTAAAATATTTTTTTCCCTTAGTTCTAATAGTTACAAGGATGCACATCCCAACACAGGACGTTTTAAAAAGCAAAATGGTCACAACAACAAATTTTAAAGAAATGTTTGAATATGTGTAAAGTTCTTGAGGGTTTATACATTTTCAAAATCTTTTTTATTGAGATATGGTTGACACACGATCTTTTCAAGGTGTATCTACTGAAAGAGCAATTTAATACCATAATCAGTTCCTAAAGCACATGATCAAATTCTTCGTTAACAGAGATACTCTAGATGATCCTATTTTCTCTCTGAACTCATTCCCATTGCACTTCTCAAAATTTCATTCAATGTAAGATATATTTTTAATAGTGTTTTATCTACTACCTTTCCTTATCCAAAAAATAAACAAATGGTCTGTAAATTGTAATTTAAAAATCCTTGTAGGTGACAAAAAGTATTTAAAAATCATCTGCACAGTACGCAATTGCTGAAAACATAAGTTCTAGTACATAGGTATCAAAGATAGGTCATTCTCAATCAGAATTTTAGTGAAACCTAAATCATTCAGTGAGATTGATGGTTGCTCTCCCTACCCTGTGGGTTCACTTTATGCATCCACAGACACATACAGTATTGTGGTTACAGTAATAGTGGTGAGCATCGGTGTGCATCCTTGCTTTCCCTTTCTTTCTTAGACACCTGCTCTAAAACAATGTTTACAAACAAAACCAAAAACACCCAAACAAACCCACAGATACAGAAGTTTTGTCATGGCTATTTTACTCAAATCTTTCCCTCCTAGTTATAACCCCCAAATTTGAAAACAGTGATGTATCATCAAAATCAACATCTCTTATCTTAAGAGATGTCTGATTCATATTGAACACTACAAAAATCCAGCCCTCCACTAGGGAGAAGGGGCCTCCTGGTTGGGTCTGCACCTTCAGCCCTCTAACCAGGTAGATTAGGAATCAGTATCTTAATGAGCACTTCTGGTAACAGGAAACTAGTCTCCCAGATCCATGTGACTCTCTGCCTGACTAATGAACTTAAGATAGAGGTTTAATGAAATGAAACTTGTCTCCAGCAATGTGTGATTGGGTTAGCAGCAGGCAACAAAAATAAAACCAAGAAGCCAAAGAAACAGAATTCCCAAATACAATGGTATGAAAATGTCTTGTTCCGGATAATGCAAAATGTAGATTAATTTCTCAGTCTTGTCAGTGCTCTGATACACGCATCATTAGCATGAAGAGGAAAAAAAACCAGACTGCGTCTATTTGCTCAACAGTATGGTAAGGGCTGCAGAGACTACCAGCAGCAGCCCCAGACGAAGAATGGGCCTGGTTAGGCTGCATCCTCCCAGGGAATCTATTAAGGAAAATGCAGGGTGACACAGGGCTCCTGCTGTTGAGAATTTATAATCATGGAAATGGAGGGAAATTGAATACAGAGCCTACGGCTGTAATACAACTACAACAGAGAAAGAGAAATGTTATTTACATTAAGCTAGAGGTTGGAGGAAGGGGTTTGCTCGGTACCAGTGATGCACGGGCATGGAGAGTGAGGACTCAATACAATGGAGGGACTCTCTGGGTTTGAGATCATCAAATAAATGCTTAGATCCAGAAGGCACTGGAGGGATTTCGCAGGTATCCTATCCAAGAGGCATTTAAGAGCTCTCCGGTCCCTCTATTTCAGCTAAAAATTTCAAGTCAAATTTGCTAATTACTATGGAGTAAACCAGAGATGGAGCAGGAGGGGCTTTCCCTTTAATAAGAACTGCAAAAGCAAATAGTTTATAAGAGGTTAAATGTTGACAGAAGAATGGCAGTCACTGGAGATGGCCTGAGTTCCCTAGAGGACAGGAATCAGACTAAGGCCCATCTGAGGGAACTGAAGCTCCAATCGAAATCCTGGGAGGTGTACTGGCTTTCAGAGACTAGGATGCTCTTGGAGGTTTCTTTGTAGTTTGGGATTCACTAGTAGAGGCGAATGTTTTTTAGGGTGAGGACAGCCAGACTTGTCAGGCCTGGTGCTTCAATTGTGAAGCAGCCAAAGTATACCCCCTTTGCATATGGTTTGCCTTTTTTTTTTTCTTAAATGCCCTCCATTTGTTTTGTTAAAAAGGTTCTTTCCACTGGGTGTTACAGAAAACTAATAAATTATTAAACTCTATATCGTTAACTAACGATGTACTATATATAAGTGGGCTAACTGAATTTAAAAATTAAAATAAAAAGGCTTGTTAAAAGTATACACGTTTTTAGAAAAAAGACAACAATCTCCTAATAGGGATTTTAGCGGAGGAGGGCACATGATCTGTGCCCCCGCCCTTTTCATTTTTTCCAGCAGAAATGCGTAGTGCACATAAAAAGCTGCTTAAACTCAAGACTGCTTGAGTTGATTTTGACCAGAAGCTCCTGGGCCTACCTAGTGAGGCAAGGGCGGGAAGGATGGGAACAGCCAAGACTCCCCAGGGCCTCAGGTCGTGCCCAGCATACCGGACTTCTGCCATTCAGGGGCTGGGGGTGCTGGTGGGGAGAGTGGCCTGAGGGCTTCCTGGAGGTGATGTGTATCCTCACCCATTCTGGGTGGGCGGGTGCTGGTAGGGAGAGTGGCCTAAGGACTTCCTAGAGGTGATGCGTGCCGTCACCCCACCAGGCCCCGCATAAAGCCAAGGCGCGATCCCTATCCCTGTTATCTCGGTGGAGACTGACCCAGGAGGCCTTTGCGGGGTACGCGCTTTTAAAGGAGCTCAGCTTCGGCCAGGTTTTGGGCCCCAGTTCCGCTAGCACCCACAGGAAACAGCACATCACAATCAGACTGGGTGGCACGCTCCTTTCTGAGCACAGAACCTTTGGGTTCCGGGGCTGCCGGCGCGCCTCACTTGGAGCTGGTGTACTTGGTGACGGCCTTGGTGCCCTCAGACACGGCGTGCTTGGCCAGCTCGCTGTGTAGCAGCAGGCGCACCGCCGTCTGCACCTCGCGGGACGTGATGGTGGAGCGCTTGTTGTAATGCGCCAAGCGGGACGCCTCGCTGGCGATGCGCTCGAAGATGTTGACGAAGGAGTTCATGATGCCCATGGCCTTGGACGAGATGCCGGTGTCGGGGTGCACCTGCTTGAGTACCTTGTAGACGTAGATGGAGTAGCTCTCCTTGCGGCTGCGCTTGCGCTTTTTGCCGTCTTTCTTCTGCGCCTTGGTGACCGCCTTCTTGGAGCCCTTTTTGGGCGCGGGCGCCGAGCGGGAGGGCTCCGGCATGGTGTGGTATGATAACGGAGAGGAGGAGCAAGGACCGCCGCCAAAAACGATGCCGGGGCGGGAGCGGGACGGCCGGGACCGGGGCGGCGACGGGGGCGGCGACGCGGGCAGCGGCGGGGCGGGGACGACTGGGGCAGAGTGGGGGGGCGCACGGATCGGTTGAGGCGGGCGAGCCGATGGGACAGCCCTGTGACGGATGGTCCCCAAATGCGGAGGGTTGCCGCAGCAGCGCTATTTATGGTCTCCATATTCAAATGAAGGCTCCAAATCGCTGGAATGCGATTGGACGGCCGGCAGCGCCGCCGGGACAGCTAGGAGTGTATGCAAATTGCAGATGCCGGCTCTTCTTTCCCATTGGGCGATAATCCAGCCAATCTGAAGACGCAGTGCGGCACGCGGGGAGTCAGGTCGAGCATCTTGGTTCCAGACTGGAGAGGGTTCTTTGTTTAGTAGTAGGTTCTCGATGGGACAAAATACGAAGAGGAATACGAATACTAAAATAAGGAAATAAAACCCGCTTTAACCTGGCGTCTCCATCTTCTCCGGGCAAGGGGCAAACACATTTCCAAGGCCAAAAGCTGGGGAGGAGAAGCAAAGGGGAGTGGGAATAACTGAACTATTTATTTCCCATCATTTCCTCCCCCAACCCCTCCGAAAGGCAGGTTTAAGAGTTTAGGAAACACCGAAGGTACTTATCTTGGAAGTGTAGCTGCAGGGCAGACTTTCAGCTGGAGGAAGGAAATAAATCGATGTTTCAACACTGACTATTCCCCTTTGAAGTGACCTACTTGCTAAGTGCTTGACACATAGAGTCTGCTAAAATATTCGACGTATAGGGATACCTGCCAGGCTCAGTGGGTTGAGCTGAACTTGGTTTTGGCTCAGGTGGGAATCTGGGGTCTTGATCTAGGGTTGTGATCTCTGGGTGGGAGACTGCGCCCCCCACCCCCAACTGTCTAGGTGCTCAAGGCGGAGTCTGCTTGAAGACCCCCTGCTCCCCCTACTGGTGGGCACATGTGGGGGCCCACTCTCAAATCTTAAAAAAAAATCCTACAGTTAAATGCTACTGTTCTCTAACTAGGCATCAGAACACAGGCTTATAGACCTGTTAAAAGATAATCTGAGGCCTATTAAAAATGTTAAGAATTTATTCAAGCAAAAATGGGTGAGAATCAGGCAAAACCCAATTGAACAGATAGAAAGGAGTTCCAAGGAGCTGTACAAAATGAAAAACGAGTATAGGCAGAACCGAACATGAATGAGAAGCCAGGCAAAGCAAAGAAAGCATTACTGCAAGGTCACTTACCTTTTTCAGGACGGCAGGGGCCTATCAAACGATTAATCACCTTACTAGTGCTGGTTATGGGATTCCTGAGCCGCCTGAAGGCCTGACCACTCCCTGTTCTTATGCAGCTGATGTGACCCCATCCTTTCCATAAGAAGGATGATGTGCAACGAGCTTTTCCCCCAGCCCAGCCAGGAAGCCTGGTCTCTGAGACCTTCTCCCAAACAAGTGTTTCTGAAACCTTCTCCCAAACAAGTGTTTACTATATGTGAAACTTTGCAAGGGCAGACCCCTCCCTCCTTTGGTACAAGGGGACTGTCTCCATCCTGGAGGAGCTAAGGCAACACTTGCTGCTTCCAGAGGCTGCAGAGACTGGGGGCTCTGCCGGGGGCAGCACCCTGCAGAGGCAGACTAGACTTTCCTAAGGATAAGTGTTAGGGGTTGGGGTTGAAAGCTTCAGGAAGGCGGGTGGCTGCGAGGATAGTGCGTGGGCTGGAGCTCCGCAGAGCAAAGTAAATGCGTGCAGGTTTGCAAAGGAGAAAGATAGCTTAGGTGGGTTTGTCCTGGAGGCAGCGTGCCCCCTGCACATGCACACAAAGGCTCTTCTGCCTCTCCCACAGCAGCAGGCTGAAGACCCTTCCCTCCAAGATCGTGGCCTCCTCTGCACGGGGATCTGGGGCTCCTGAGTCCGCATGTGCAGGACCCCAGATGAGACAGGGACTGCCCCACTTCCTGTGTGAGGAGATGGGATTTCGAACTTGTGCTGGCTGCGGCTTCTTCTGTACTCCTTTCACATTATTTCTTGCAAGCACAGGAGAGCAGGTCTGCAGTCGGATCCCAGCTCCAGGTGTGGGGTGAGAGACAGTGGACCATGGCAGCTGGGGGGCATGGGATCAGGGAGCTAAATTTGAGAGGGAGCAGCAGGTAGCCCAGCTCCAGGGATGTAACACTTCCATCCCTGTGCCCTGGCAGACATGCTGGCCTCTCGCCCTCACCGCACAGTGACCCTCGGGGCAGACCCTGGGTGTCCCTGGGCTGGGGTCAGGGTACACAGACACGCTTTCTCCTACAAGCCTTGGCTTCCCTGGTTCTTCCACAGGCCTGAGCTCCCCTCTTCAAGTGGATGCAGTGTATTTCTCCGACTTCCTATGTACGTACAGAAAATGGAAAATCTTGTGGTGTGCCCACTGTGAATAGAAGGACCTATGGCATTAGTGGAGGTGTTGGGGGTGGGGGGACCTGCTCCACATCCCTAAACCCAGACGTGTTCATGACAGTTTCAGCTCTGCCAGAAATAGCATCCTAAACTAATCAATGCGCTCAGCTCTGGTGAGGAAATCTACCTGGCAGATCCCTGCCATCCCCCTCCCTACAGAAAAGTGACCTTGAAATAACCAGCCACTTTTCCCTGCGTGACTCCCTTCTGCCTTTAGAAGTCCTCCCTTCTGGGGCGCCTGGGTGGCTCAGTTGGTTAAGGGACTGCCTTCTGCTCAGGTCATGATCCCAGAGACCCGGGATGGAGTCCCACATCCGGCTCCCTGCTCAGCGGGAAGCCTGCTTCTCCCTCTCTCACTCCCCCTGCTTGTGTTCCCTCTCTGGCTGTGTTTCTCTCTGTCAAATAAATAAAATCTTAAAAAAAAAAAAAAAGAAGTCCTTCCTTCTGTACAGCTCCTTGAATGCCGTCTGGTCAGCAAGATTCTGGTCAGCAAGATTGGAGGCCACCTGATATGAATCAGATTGTCCTCCAATAAACTTACACTGTTTAATGTGTCTCAGTTTCCCTGTTACCAGTGCTGGGGTCAGGAAGGGGGACTCCCAGAGCAGCAGGAAGCCAGGCACAGGTGCCTGCTGAGCCCCTCTGAGCCCACCGCTGCCTTCCCACAGCCCCGGTCACATTCCGGTCTGAGCTTTGGTGCAATGAGCTTCCAGACCCGAAAATGGCTGAGGTCAGATAGGGTCCAGATTACAAACTTGGCTAGGCCTAGTGAAAAGGCAGAAGCCAGCATAGGCTGGAAAATCTTATCAGATCTCCACCTGCGGTGCCTGGTTTCAAGAGGAAGGTAACACCTCACGTTGTCCCTTCCTTTCCGATATCAAACTGGCTGGAGAAATGTGTGTAAAAATGAGATCTTGGAATGGTGACTTGTGTATCTGCATCCAGAGATCCGTGTGTTGTCAGTATTTTCTCTCCCAGGGACAGCTACTGCCTTATGTTTGTCTTGTTTTGTGTCCTGGGAACTTGGCTCGGCAACTGTCAGGTTGGGGACCCCAAAATATGGCTGGACAGAAATGTGGGTTGCTCTCCATTGGCAGCTGGGGTCCCACCCACTGTCACCGGCTTTAGGGAAAACTGTCCAAATCTTCCTTCTTTTGGGAGGGGCTGTGCGTTTTGGGATAGTAGCCTATTTTGCATGCTCTTTGGGGACCCCCCTTGCATCCAAGTTGTTGTTTCATATCGCCAAGAATATCTACTGTTTGCCTGTTTACCTGAAACCTGACAAGAAATTCAAAGGAATTTCTGTAAAATGTGGCTCTAGGGTCACAGGCTGGCCAAACTGGAAGCTGATATTCAGAGTCTGGTAGGAACTTTGTTTTAAGACTTCTCTTCTCAGTTAAAATACATCTACGTACCCAGAGAGAAAGAAAACGATTCTGAAGCCTCCTGTAGAAGGATCTGCTGAAATATTCCAAGGACATACAGCAGTAAACTTGGAATCTTCTATTTTCCATCGTAGTTGGGAAGCTCCCTGGTATCAAAAAGCAAATGGAGGGGAATGTAGGTGGATGGCTGGCTCAGCCCCTTGATGTCACTCAGGCTGTAATACCATTCTTTGGGGGAATTAAAAGTCACTGTTCTTATCTGATAAATCTTTTTAAAAATTTTTTTCTTTAAAGATTTTATTTATTTGACAGAGAAACACAGCTAGAGAGGGAACACAAGCAGGGGGAGTGAAAGAGGGAGAAGCAGGCCTCTCGTCGAGCAGGGAGCCTTATGTGGGGCACGAACCCAGGTCTCTGGGATCATGACCTGAGCCGAAGGCAGTTACTTAACCAACTGAGCCACCCAGGCGCCCCTATCTGGTAAATCTTTGCAAAACCAGCAATTCAGCATACCCCTCTCTTTATGGTTCCTCAAATGTCTGTTATTCATTTCATGTTTGCAGACACCGTACAAGGTTAGGGCTTTGGAAACAGAACTGTCCTGCACTAAGGCAAAACTTAAATAGTCAGTACCCTAGAGTTCTGGTAATGGACAAATACACCCCAAACTCCTAGGGGGAAGCTTGCATTCTTTCTCTGTCCCTTGGAGATGACAATCTTACTGTGGCTTCGAAAGGTGAACACCCCAGAACATGACCAAAACACGGTCTACAGAGCCCTGAGAACGAAGGGAAGAGAGGGGAGGGAGGCTTATAATAATATAAATTGTCATAAAAGTTTACTTGCTCCAAATCAAGTCTGCAGGCCCCCCTGCAATTTTGTGTCTAAGGTAAATACAAATCCTAAAAGTCTCTTGCAAGCATGTTAGTGTAAAGCTTTGGCAATTAGTAAGAAGAATATACTTCTAGAAACCATGAAACATATTTATAAATGTCCCAGCTCCTTAGTGGTCATTGGAAACTGAGAATTCTGAGGGCTAACAGTTTTAATCAATACACCTAATAACCGGGTGCGTGGCTGGCTCAGCTGGAAGGCTGGCTGCAGGACTCTCCATCTCAGGGTCGTGAGTTCAAGGCCCATCTTGGTGGAGAGATTGCCTAAATAAATAAAACCTTAAAAAATATGCAATAAAGTCACTTAGAAATAAGACGGGAGAAAGAAAATAATACGAAAAGTATGTATGCAAGGAAAGTAAAGCAACGGCTTGCTCCGAAATGAGAAAGGAGAAAAAAATAGGGTGAAATCTGAATGGACACATATGGTTAAAAATAAAAAGTTGTAGGAAGTTTTTGAAAAAGAAATTTTATGTGTGGTCAAGACTGGAATGGACTTAACTAAAGTTGTTAATGCATTTTGATGTCAGAAGTGCACAGTGCAAAATTAGAATTTGGTTTTCTCCGTCAAAAGGACCAAGTTCTCTTAGATGATTGGTCTCCTCTTAATAAGAAATTACAGCCATGATGTTTTTTAGGCAATCTGCAGATACAGCAAAGATTTTTGTGCCCTATCAGAATAACTTACTGTTCTTCACATGGTTCCTTATGGACCTCCGGTTTTCTCAGAATTCAGAGAGACAGGTTCTGTCCACACGTCCACAACCTTGTGTCTTTGCCTCCAATATCCTCGATTGTCACTTTGGTCAAATAGATGAGGAAGTATTATTTCATAATAACCCATGATCCTATGAACCAAATGTTCAAACCTTTTGACATTTCCCCCAAATCAAATTTTAAATAGAGCCTTTTGACCTCAAAGTAACTTTGACATTTCCCAGTGGGATCCTGGCGTATCTCAAAGGATGTGTCTCTCACGTTGTAAAAGACAGATGTTAGATTAGTTGAGCTTATTTGGTGTGCTACATTACATAGAACACATTGTCTAATATGTGATGGTAACCCTTAGGGAGGATGTGTGCATATATGACTAATATAGGTACGCCAGGAATTTTTCAAAGTCCAGAGAAATTTGTCGATAGGCTCACTGTCCACCTATATCACCTTCTATTGCTGCATGCCTTGAAAATAATTGCATTTCCTTATCGAAGCAACACTCACCACATCTTTACCCATGGGCATTAAAACTGTTACTATTTTACTCTGATGCTCTTGCAAAAAGCAAGATTCACCAAAAGGACCTTATCCAGTCCTCTTGACCACTGACCCTACTGCCAAACCAGCAGGTGTGGAAACTGAGGAAGGTTCATCCTGTGGAAATGCTGGACAACACAAGCAGCCCCGTGTCTCAGGCCACTGCAAAGGGGAATAATCCAACCTCTGACATCTGTTGGATTGGTCACCATGCTGGTGATCCTGGAGTTCTGCCCATTGCAAACCTCCTTCTTGATTGCCAATGCCTCGGTTTCTCTAGAACGGATTCACCCCCATCTCCAATGTGCCAGACTCACCTGGGGGTCCATCTACCTGCCTCTGGTTAAGAACCCCAAACCTGGGGAAACTTTCATCCAGGCTCTGGACAAAGAAAGAGACATAAGGCATGGGTGACCAGAATAAAACCACCTGTGTGGTCTACTGACCTCCATGACTGTCACTTTTCCTCCCTAAAGCTGACCTGGGAGGGAGTCTTGAGCCACAGACCCAAATGAGAATCAGGACAAGGCATTCAGGATTCAACATTTGCTTCCTTCGGCAGATCCTGATGCACAAAGTTGGTAATGACCAGGGTCATCCCCTTAACTCTTGACCATGTTGCAGAATCTACTACTGAGCCAGGAGCTGCCCAACAAAAATCTGTTGACTCTCTGGCCAAAGTCGTTCCTGATAATAGGAGAGTCCTTGATTTTCTTTTAGCCAAGCAAGGAGGGGTCTGTGTTGTGGCTACCACCAGACAGATGCACTTGGATCCACACTTCTAGGGGAGCTGAGACTCAACTATGTGAGACCTCTTAGGGTAAGAAAGTGTCTGAAAGGGATCTTTCTTTGTCTCACTTGGTTCTCATTCCTTTGGTCTTGGGGACCATGGCTCTGAAGTACAGGTCACACACTGCGAATTACACTATATCATAATCACAACCATCTTCTGGGTGCAAGGTATGCTCTCAAACACTGTAAATGCATGTGTTTGCAGCCACTCACCACAATGAAAGGATCCCTCTGAGGTCAGAATGTCAGAAAAGGAACAAAATGAAAGACCAGTTTAAAGAATGTGAGCCTGGAACAGTGGCCTGTGAATACCACATAGCAACAGGATAAAGAAACAAAACAAAAACACAAAATATCGTCTTGAACTCTAGAGCGGTAGCTGGGAGTGGTGTGAGAGCCTTAAATTCTGATGGCGCCTCTCAGTCAGCCTGGAGGACTGGCAAGAGGCTTTTAAACAAGACACGGGGTCCCAGCTCCAGACCACCAAACCGAGACCTAATGACAGTGTTGGCTCTCCCAGAAATGAACCTTAAATGGTCATCAGGAACCCCCCTGCTCAGCTCTAGTGAAAAAATCTGCCTGACAGGCTCCTGCTGTCCCCTCCCCAGAGGAACATGTCCTTGCAATCACCTGCTTTCTTGCCCAGAGTATCTCCCTCCTTCAGCTCCTGTCGGCCTCTAAGTCCTTCATCCTCCACAGTTCCCTGGAGCTCCCTGCTCCCTCCTTCAGCTCCTGTCGGCCTCTAAGTCCTTCATCCTCCACAGTTCCCTGGAGCTCCCTGCTCTTTACCAGTCTGGACTATGCCCAATTCCAATCAGTCTGGGCACCAATAAATTCTACACATTTTCAGTAGACCTCAGTTTACTTTTTAACAGAGGACATATGGCAAATGGAACACACATCTATCAGAAAACACAAAACTTGAGATTTTATGAGGATAATTTTTATTATCTATCCAATTTTTATTATCCATTTTAATTTTTGTATTAAAATATACTTTGTATTTTATGTGTTTTAAATTTTCAGAATAGTTGATCTGGATCTAGGAAGGGAGAGCTGTGGAGAAAGGAGGTCGGGTTTGAGAAGGGAGATGGGGGGATGGGTGGGAGGGGTGGGTAGGGGGCATGAGGGAGCAATGCAGGGAGGATAACTGGAGGATGGGTAAGAAAGGACTTGGAGGGGAGGGGAGTCCTTGGGAGGGGTAGGAAGGGAGATGAGGTGGGGGATCTTGGAGAGCAAGTTAGGGATAGGAGTCTCTAAGGAATTTTGAAAGCAAGATTTCCAGGATCTGGAGGGAACCAGTTATTGTTGGGAAAATGTCATTTATTACCAGCTGGTAAAACCCTGGTCATGAGACCCCTCAGATGTATATCCGTGGGCCATATGTTTGGGGGAGGATTGCCAACAGGTATCTTGGGGAGGGTGGTTAGAGATAAAGGAAGTTTCCAAAGCAATTTTATATGAAAGTAGACTTCCTCATTGGGGACCGTGTTTGGGTTAGTGCCAACATTGGGGCTGCTGAGTCCTGAGAGGGAGGTCACTCTCTGCCTGTCAATGGGCTGTAGGGAGTAAGGAAGTCTAATCATTGTTCTTCTGCCTTTGTTTCCCACATCCACAAGCATGCCGGGAAATCACGAGGATATCCAAAGACAGGGGTGAAAGTGTTAAGGCACAAATGTGAATAAAATACCAGAGATTGCAAGTTCAAAAATCAAACTACGGGTGCCCCAAAGGCCATGGCCTCAAGGGAAGGTGTGGGAAATTCCAGAAGGTGCCTCAGCCCATTGGGTAGGATTAAGTTTCCACCAATCTGGATGGGCTGTTGGGAGCAACACCACAGGCTGCTGCTTTCTCTGCTCCTTGCCAAGGTCTCCAGGGGCCACAGCCCAAAGGGGCCCCTGAGGCGAAGGTCCACCGTCCCCCACCTCTGCACCTCCTGCACCTCCTGCGGTTCTGTGCCTCAACCCCACCTCTGCAGCTCCCACTCCCCCTGTGGTTCTGAGCCCCTCCCCCGACTTCTGCAGCTCGCGTTCCAGCGGGTACCCCTGCAACCCTACATCCCCTAGCCCTGCGGTCCCAGCGCCGTTTCCGCCTGCGCCCGCCCGGTCCTCCCTCTCGCGCACGACCGCGGCGCCCGCTGGCTGGCAGTAACTCTGCGGTCCCCCGCCTCTGCGCCATCCCCGCGGGGTGCGTCCCGGTCGTGCCCAAGGACCCCAGCGCGCCGCACCCACGGTGGCAGGCTGGAGATGGCCACCCAGGCCAGGGCTCGCTCTTCTGAGAGCCACCAGCGGGGCCAATCAAGGGACTTGGGCGGGTTTTCCCGATGCGCTCGGCTCGTTTTCCGTCGTCTTGGGAGAGATGGAGCTTTTCAGACACATCTGGAATCCTGCTCCCGTCCATCAGTCGCGGGCCTGTAAGGTCGCCCTTAAAGGCCGGTGCCTGGCTCCCTCTGCTGTTGTCCAACCTCAGGTTGTGTCCCGCCGCCCTCAGCTGAGCACCACCTCATTCTAACACCTAGCAGACAGCTAACAACCCCGGGAATGTCTCCACCGTAGGAGCGGGCTCAGGCAGTAGCTTTGCAGGGGGCTCGGGAGTGCAGTGGCTTGTGGGTGCGGTGGCTATTTGAGTCCTTGTTTCCTGACCCCACACCCGCCTGTTTCCACACCCCCACCCCACCCCCACCCCCATCCCCTTTCTCCTGACCTCTGCCCCCAAGGCTTGCCTTTCCATCTCTGGAATTCCCACGAATTCTTCCCTATTCCTTATACAGACTTTTGGTTGGTTGGTTGGCAATTGTCTTCACAGGTGATTGATACACACAGATTCACCTAGCTTTTCCTGGGACCTCCCTTCAGAGAAGGCTGGAGTTCTTTCCCAAGGAAACCAGTGCATACTCTCTTGAATTCAGTTTGCCTCCATGGGCTGAGAGTCCCCTTCTTTCAAGGGCTTATTTTTTTTCAAACAACCAATAATTATCGTTACAAGTCAGTAGTTCTGTGGTTCTGCAAATTCTAGCACTCATAGAGAGGGGCTAGGTATTGCTGCTCCCAGAAAAATAGAAAAACCTCCCTTTTGGGCCTCCCTACAACCTTGCATCTAGGTACTGGGACCTTCTGGGTCCCTGCCACACCTCCCTCCTGGGCAAGTCTGGGCTATCCACATGGCCACTGGACATCCACCCATAATTCAGAGCACATGGCCCGACTGTGGTCTTCGTTGCCTCTTGTGTGGGCCTTTCCTTGGTATTTTAAAATACAGGGGTCCTACTGTTCTTATTTGGGTATGCCCAGCCTGACAGATGAGGACTGGACTGCTGTCACAGCCACAGCTTTACACTCAGCTCCCCAGAAGAAGGGGTTCAGGGAACCACAGACAGCCCCGTGGCAGACCACCAAGTCTGCCAGGAGGCAGAGACCCGGGAAACGTGGGCAAGATCTTTCCTGTGATTTCTGCAGGCAAGGGAAGATAAGGCAGAGCTAGCAGATTCAAGGTGGTCTCCTTTGTGTATCTCTGTGGGCTCGGGGGTGCAGGGGCTGTCCCGGCTTTTTGGCACCTGCCTGGGACAAAGAGGGCCGATAGTGTGAGATGGGGCAGTCAGTGGGCATGTGGGCTCTGGGTTGGCGAGTTGGCACATGAAAGGCATATTCCTGGGAGAACCTATTTCCTGTCCGTAGGTCTGGCTAGCCTTGGGATGCGGCAGTCCTTGCTGGGCCACAAAGCAGTGGACGTCTGGGCAGTAGGTTACAGAAACTGGGAGGCCCAACGAATACTAGTACCTGGTCTGCTCTTTCTTCTAGTAACTCCCGCCTCCTCTTCGCCTCCTCACAGGCCTGCTTTTGTGGGTTCCCAGGTCTTGGTCAACCCTGAGTCTCCCTCTCCTCTTCTTCACACCTGTTCAGATGTCCCTGTGCTCTGGGAAGTCAAGCCTGTGCTACAACAGTGACACAGGAACTAGGTGGTCCGGGGCTTGCAGCCCCACCCCGGGCTCTTCAGGGACCTTGACAGAGGTTTGAATCGGTGCTGTACTCAGACACACTGCTGATGCCCTGCTTCTCAAGTCTCCTCATCCAGTGCTGAGCCGGCACCCTGCTTGGCCCTCAGGTGTACTGGAGAAATGGGTGTCATCCCCACCGCTCAGCATGTGCTCCTTGGAGTGGGCAAGAATCCAAATGTGCCAGACTGGAGCTGGCAAGGAAGTAGGTTGATGTTCTCGACTGCCATCAGGGCTAGAGAGTGTCACGGGCTGATTTTTCCTGAGAAAATGCACGTTGGGGCCCCAACCCCAGGACCTTAGAGTATGACTGCATTTGGTAACACAATCTTGAAACAGGTGATTCAGATAAGACAAGGTCCCTAAGGTAGGTCTTAATTCGGTAGGTCTGGGGTCTTCACGAGAGGACAACCATGTGAGGACATGGGGGAGGAGGCTTTGAGAGGAACCAGCCCTGCCCAGGCCTGGATGTCAGACCTCCAGCCTCCAGGATGGCACAACAATCAATGTCTGTCTTCCTCTGCACAAGCTGTGATAATTGGCATTGGAGACGGGATTTTGAGCTCGAGAGGAAATTCGAGGCGGATCTTGAGTCTTAAGGATGAACAGGGTCCAAAGCAGCCCCTTCAGAGGTTGAGTGTATGTACTTGTCAACATCCAGCTTACAGCGGAGAGTGATATGCCCAGAGGGGGCGTGGAAGTGAGGCATCCCTGTCCTCCCGCCTTGCCCTGCACGTCTCTCCATCTGGAAGTCCCTGAGTTGCAGCCTTTTCTAATAAACCCGTCATCTAGTGAGGGGAATGTTTCTCTGAGCTCTGTGAGCTGCTCCAGCAAGTTCATGGAACCTCGGGTCTGTGGCTGGCGGGTAAGAGCATGGGTAACTCCTGCATTTGCAATGTGAAATGGGGGTGGTCTTGTGGGACTGAGCCCTGAACCCGTGGGGTCCACATAGAGCACATCAGAAGTGGGTGGTATAGTCGGACCCCCAGCTGTGTTGCAGACTTGCTGGGTGTGTGTCCTTCAACAGACTGAGCTGAATGGTGTCTTCAGCGTCCGCCACAAATTCCCACAATGTGGGTGCTGTGAAGTAACACACACTTTCTGTGACAGGGTTCTGGAGGCCCCAAGTCCGAGATCAAGGTGGCACTGTGGGTTCCCTGCAAGGCATGGAGAGTTCTTCTGGTCGCCAGCATTCCCGGGCACTTCTTGGCTTGTAGACATCTCCCAGGGATCTCTGCCCCCCATCACCACGTGGCCTTCTCCCTGGGCATTTGGTTCAAGTTCCCCTCTCATAAGGACACCAGTCATTGGCTTAGGGCCACCTGAGTCCAGTATGACCTGATCTTAACCTGACTGTGTCCACCAAGACCTTCTTTCCAAATAAGGTCATGCTGCCAGGTTCCAGGGGTAGGACTTGGGACATTTCAGGTTACCTTTTTGTTGGATGCAATCAACCCATAACAAATGGGTAGTTCCATCCCCCTCCCCCCATAGAGGAGTTTAAAGACACATTTCCTTTCAAGTAGAGCTTACCTGGGTCCTGTACATTTTAGCGTCCCGTAACTGTCGTACAAATCACTTCTAGGTATTTCCGGTAGCTCTCATTTTCTACCAATCACCAATATTTCTCTCCTCATTTTTTCCGTAATACTAAAGTGAGACAACAATTTTTCTTAAAGCAGAAAAACACAAAGGACAGTAAGCCCGTCTTTATTTAAGGTAGTCTTCCAGTTTTGTGACCGAAATCATCGTGACGGTTGTGATTTTCAGCATCTCTTATGGACCGGGAAAGATTTTACTTACTTATCAGTTTATTATAAAAGAATATAACTCAGGGACAGCCAGATGGAAGAGACGCAGAGGGAAAGTGAGAATTTACCCACTTACTTGGGGCACTTGAGATACCTTAGACCCTGTGGGAATAAGCAGAGAAGAATATGGAGCTATAATCCTGACTGAGGCATGTGAGGGAGCTGGGATGTCCCCGGGTCTTCTTGTTCCAGGGCCAGCAGTGGAGAAGGGGCAACCCCAGATTCCTTTGGTCCCAAGGGCAGTCCCCCCTCCAGGGTCCCATCTCTTTGCCTAGGTGGTAGGGAGTAGATGGCTTTTCGCCTCAGGGACATTTGTTTTTCCAGTGTCTGGGTTTCCTGAAGTGTGAGCGGTTCCCAATAGGGGTCTTCTTCCCAAAGGACCTGGACTTTGGAAGCTAAAGTGGCCAGGCTGTAGGGCAGCAGGCAACTGAGCTGGTCTCTCACCTTCCTTTGCTCCCTTCTCTCTAGCCCTTTTGTCCTCCTCTAAATCCACATTATAAACCACAAAAGAGGTTACCTTCAGAATTTCAGGCAGGGGAGCTTCTGAAGTTGCCTTTGCATGTCAGGGGTTAATTAGGTGAGGAATCAGCTGAGCTTCCAAGTTGGTCAGCCTCCAATTCAGGGTCCAAGGGGGGATGGGCACGTAGAACTTCCCTGAGCCTTTCCTGCGGCCATTTTGTTATGAATTATAACCCATATATTATATAGGTTTAGCTCTACTGTTTCCAGCCTTCCAATAGGGAGGTGGAATTGTGATCTCTTGCCCATCTAGAGGAAATATAGACAGTGACAGTTCTTTGGGGCTATAAATGAACCTGCCGAACCCCAACAGTCACCCTGGAGAGCCTGGGACCCAGACATGTTCCCATGGAACTCCTCACTACTGTTTCCACTGCAGATGCCTGATCCATGAACCTCTTTGGACTGGTGAGTCTCCCAAAAAGGGACCCCCATCCACTCTCTCATTGATATGTGTTTCCTCGTAAGATGGACAACTGTCTTCCCTGTTCTAAGATAGCACTGAGTTTGGAAACCCAGTGTTTGTTATTTCTTTCTCCTTCCCAATCTCCCCCACCAGGCCAATGATTCCATGAAAGATCTCCACCCCCCCAGGCCTGAAGCGACAAAGGGGCCATCCCCCTCCCAGGCCTCAGTGATCAGAGGAGTGGAGGGTATTTAAAAATTATGGGGTCTCCATGCACAGGGCTTGGGAAACAAGCATAGGAGGTGTGTAAAGACTCAAGGCAGCTAGACTGTCCGGACATGAGAAATCGGCCTGGGGGGGGGGCCGGAACGAGGTAGAGGCAACAGATGCTTCCTCAGGACGGCCTAGAAACAAGGAGGGATTTAAAGCTCTCTTCTTAAAGCCGCGTGCCTTCTTGGACGCTGTACAGGACACCCCCCAGTTCCCAAACTCCAGGGTCTATTAGAAAGGGTAAGTGGGGGAACGGTGGGGATAGGGCCAGAGAGAGAGGAACAGAGGGAGAGCCTCTGAAGTCACGTTCGTGCAGCATGGCATCCTGCTGGGAACTCAGCGGTTCCAGGTCTCTGCGCCTCTGCGGGGCCTGCCCTCGCTAGCAAAGGGACACGGCTGAGAGCCCCACAGGCAGACGTCACAGGAGTGCCAGGGAGGGCGGGGCACGGGTGGGAAAACGGTCCAGCGGAGGCCCGCGGAGGCCAGGGCTGCAGCAGAGGCGCGCAGAGCGGGGCACCCGACGCCCCGAGCCCGCGGACCCGGGGCCCGGCACCGACGGGGCAGGCGTAAGGCCCCTCCCGCTCCCGCAAGAACGCGGAGCCACCCTTTAACGAAAGCAGACGTCTCGCAGCAGTTACAGCGAAAGCCCACGGGAGACTGAGGGTGGAGCGGAATACTCAGGACAGAGGGCTCGCCCCTGTGCTTCCAGTTTTCCTCGAAGTTCCCGTCCAGTCTCCCCGCCGGCCGCCATGTTGGACCTTCCCTTCGGGCCCCGGGCACCCGGTATGCAAATATATGATGAGGAAGCCGCGGGAGCGTCCCCGCGACGGTGACGGGGAGAGCGCAGGCACGGCCTGGGGGCCCGGGGTCCGGCTGGCAGCGCCCACCTGGCTGCCCGCTGCGTCGCTGTTGTAACGTGGCAGTGAGTTAACCACTTCCGATTACTTTTCCGTGGGCCAAATGCGACGTTCGCACCGAGGCAGATTTCTTTTTTTTAAGTGAAGTCTCCCCCAGACATGGGATCGAACTGAGGACCCCGAGACCAAGAGCCCTGCGCCCGGACCCTGCTTTCCATAAACTCCCTGGCATCCTCAGTCAGTCCCGTGCACGCATACCTGACAGGGTGTGTCCCTCCCTCTGCACAGCCTGGTTGGCGAGAACAGAACTCCAAGGGGGGCGACCCCAAATGCCATAAAACACGTCAAATACGCGAGGGGGACCCGAGAGAACGCTTTCCTGGAATGAAAAGCGTGAGGCAGGAAGAGCCTGTTTGCTCTACCCTTCTTAGGGTCATTGGGTGGGGCCCCCAGAATTAGACTGACAAAGTAAAGCAAAACACCTTAAGGATTCCTACCGGTTGGGCACATCCTTGGAAGAAACCCCTGTGATGACTAGCGTCTTAACAAGTCTCTTTGTAGAGAAGTGACCAGAGAAAAGGAAGAATGGCGAACTGGGGCAAGGTGGACATTTGGGAGCAGCTTATAAGCGTCATTACTGTAGGTCCACTGGGGCGCACACCTCCTGTGTTCATAGAGGATGATGGGGGTTGGAGGAGGGTCCACATTGGAATTTGGAGATCTAGGGAGTATGAAACAATATTTCTTATTTCCAGAAATCTCTCACGCTCACACATTTTCTCTCTATTTTTAAAAATTTATTAGTTTCAGGGTAGGACTTAGTGACACATCAGTTGCATTTAACACCCAGTACTCATCCCATCACGTGCCCTCCTTAATGCCCAACACCCAGGTACCCCATCCCTTCATCCACACACACACCCAACAACCCTCACTTTGTTCCCTACAGCTAAGTCTCTTACGATTTGCATCCCTCTTCAGGTGGAAAAAACTCCCGGGCCTCAGCCCTGCCCTATCTGCTCCCCACCAATACTCCAGATGAGACTGAATGCCCGCCCAGTTTGGCTCAGACAGAGAAAGAAAAACAAGTTACCTGGGATGATTTAGCATTTTCCGCTAGCACACCCCTATAGATTATTACTCCCCACCCATGAAGAGGGCCAGTGGCCATGACAGACCGAGGAAATGTCCCATTAGCATCCCCCATCACCTGTAACCATAAAAACTTGCCCCTAACCCTGTAAAGTGCTCAGTCTTTGAGGAATCATCCCACTGAGCCTGCCGGTGTAATAAAGCTATGTTCTCCCTGATTTCCTTGTGCCACTTGAGTTTCCTGGTCACCTCAGATTTTTCTGCAACGCTCTCAATTTTTTTCTTATTTTATTTTTCCTCCCCCTCCCCTAGTTCATTTGTTTCTTAAATTCCACATAGTGAAATCGTATATTTGTCTTTCTCTGACTGACTTATTTCTCTTAGCATAATACCCGCTAGTCCATCCATGTGGTTGTAAATGGCAAGATTTCATCCTTTCTGATGGCTAATATTCCATTGTGTACATACAGACCACATCTTCTTTATCCATTCATCTGTTGATGGATAGCTGGGTTCTTTCCATAGTTTGGCTACTGTGGACATTGCTGCTCTGAATATTAGGGTGCAATTCATGCACACATTTTCAAATGGATGGCTACTACAACTTGCTCATTCTCTGAGTGGAAATTTGGAGGTTCCCCTTCCCCCCAATAATGATGTGACAAACATTTCTCCACACCAAACCAATCCAAATCAGGAAAGACTTTATTTCCATTTTGGCTTATTTTAATAGAACATATTTTGAAAAAAGGAATTCCAAAGGTTTTTAAAAATCTGAAGGTCCTTACATTGCCTAATTGTCTCCCAGAAGCAATCTGTGCAAAATCCAGGTTTGGGGAGTCTTTTAACTTAAAAGTGAAAGTCTTCTTTTATGTTCCTACTTCTTAGTAACAAGTCCGAGTGCCTCCCCAACATCTGTGTTCCGCAAAGAAGATTCAAAATAACTGTTTGACTTCAAAAAGGAAAGAAATCTCTATTGTTATATAGCTACCTAATAAAAGAATCTACACATTGATGTAATAGTAGACAACAAATGAAAATTAAGCAAAGTAACATCAAATAGGCACTTACAACATCCAACCTCATCAGTTAGGGGGTGCCTCGTGGAAACAGCCAGATTGGAGTCCTGACTGAGAGGCCTGGGCCCAGAGTTCCCCTCTCAGGTTTGATTTCCAACTGATCATCTCCATAAGGGTCCCATTTATAGGGCAAATGACGGGGTCTGAGATCAAACACCTGTTGGCCTAGGAGGAGTGAGCTGCATTTCCATGTTCTCATGTTTCTGATATGGTTTTAGAACATAAGTGAGGTTTGGTGGAGTGAGGTCCAGAGCCCAAGACCCAAGAAAGAATTCTTGAAATGTCTTTGGGGCAAAGTGGTGGTTTACTAAAGCCAGGGACAGGACCTGTGGGCAGAAAGAGCTGCTACCCAGGGGTCTTGAGGAGTGGCTGATTATATACTTGGGAGTTGGGGGAGGTAAGGAAAAGGGAGGTTTCAAAAGGATTTTTGTATGTTAAAGAAGACTCACAGGATACCAGAGTCCTTGCCTTGTCAAGTTAAGGTTGTTTTTCTCTCTAGCAAGGCATACAGTAAGATAGTTGGGAGCTTCCTGGATGAACATTACACTCTTCCTGCTTCAAGCACCTGTTAATGGGCTGCATATTATATATTTAATTGTATCTATATTCCGTTCTGGAAGCTAGGCCATTGATAGAGATGCTTTATTCTTGTAGATTGCTAGGACATTTGTAAACTGAGGGAGACTTGGGTCTTGTAGAGTTGTGAGTTCTATAACTCTTTGTTTTTCCTTTAGGGCAGCCAGGAGAGCCTGAGGAATGTCACACATATCCCACAGGGTGGGGATATTTGGGGGGGTGTCAGCTTCCTGTCCTCAGCTTGTCTTCTGCTCCCTCATCATTTCTATATTTTCAAGGAGCCCAGGCTAGGTGTCTGTCTCCCCTCCCAAATTCCAGCCTGGTGGGCAAGCTCCGCCTGGAGCAGGGGGAGATGTGAGACAAGGTTTACAGCTCTTGGTGCCCAGAGCAGAAGGGCCAGTTCTGACCCAGAGGCCAGATTATATATTTTATTTTTTATTTTTATTTGTTTTTTAATTGTGTTATGTTAGTTATCAGAAAATACATCATTAATTTTTGATGCAGTGTTCCAAGATTCATTGTTTATGTACAACACCTAGTGCTCCATGAATACGTGCCCTGTGCCCTCTGTAATATCCTCCACCAGGCTCACCCATCTCCCCACCCCCTCCCCTCTGAGGCCCTCAGTTTGTTTCCCAGAGTCCACAGTCTCTCATGGTTCATCTCCCGCTCCGATTTAACCCCCTTCACTTTTCCTTTCCTTCTAATGTCCTCCATATTATTCCTTATGTTCCACAAGGAACTGAAACCATATAATTGACTTTCTCGACTTGACTTTATTTCACTCAGCATAATCTCCTCCAGTTCCACCCATGTTGATGCAAAAATTGGGTATTCATCCTTTCTGATGGCTGAGTAATATTCCACTGTCTATATGGACCACACTTTCTTTATCCATTCATCTGTTGAAGGGCATGTCAGCTCTTTCCACAGTTTGGTTATTGTGGACATTGCATCTACGAACATTGGGTTGTATATGGCTCTTCTTTTCACTATAGATGATGTATTTTAAATAACCAGGCTCCCAAGGTTATTCACACAGTCTCACAAACAACATTCCTTAGCCTGACTGTGCCTGTGCAGGTCCTGGTGGCTCATTCTGGGGGACACATCATAGAAACATCTAGCCATATAGAACACTCTAGTCAGCAGTTGCTTTTTTTCTGTGAACTGACAAATCCTATGGGAGGCTGAGTGTGTGTGCTATTTCTTCGTTATATTTTTCTGTACAAATTTTATGAACTCTTTGTAGGTTTGTGTCCCCGCTCTTTTCTCTCCACTAAGTTTTTAATTTACCCAACGGATCAGGTATGCTAGGCTTGAAAACCTCTTCTGACCATTACTCCACAGAACTAACCTTAGTTTACTAGTTACACTTCCCACTGGGGGCAATCTTAGGTCCGCGCCAAAATTTTAAAAACACATAAAACTGAAAGCAACGTAACTCCTAAGATTTTGCATTCGTATGGAGTAACAGGTTTTTTTTTTTTTAATTTAAAAATTATTTAGCGCTCATAGTAACTTTTTAACTGCGTGCTAGGTTTTCAAAATAACAACAAAACAGACCCCGCCCCCCTTTTTTTCCTCTCTAAAGGAATGCTAATAAAAGTTCTGGGGCTGGTAGCCCTCGGTCTCCTGGGACCTCTTCAGTGCCCCGCCTCTGGATTAGTCCACCTGGAGATGCAGGGGGCACTGCACGGGAGGCCTGTTCCCCGGGAGACAGGACTGGGGGCCAGCGAGGAGGCGCGTGCAGGGCGGTTGCACGGGGAAAGAGCCCACGCGAGCAGGCGCCAGCAGAGAGGTTGCAAGCGAGGAGGGCCTCCATCCTCCGGGTAGGCCGTTTCCAGTCCCGCGCCCACCCCGCCCACGCTCAGGTCCTAGCAGCTTACAAAAGATTCCTACAACGGAGTGTTTATATTCTAGTAAACCAGATTCCCTCTCGTCCACGAGTCGTGGACCAGGTAAGCGATAGTCCTGGTAAGATTCCAGGGAGCGAGGCTGTGGGCCGGCCCGCGGACCGGAGTGTGGAGTGCGCCGCTGCCAGGACCTTCCGTGGAGAGCTTCCCTGCCAGGACCCAGGAAGGGCTGCGCACACCCCTACCAGGACCTTGGGCGGGGAGCGCCGCGGCTAGAATCCTAGAGCGTGAAGCACACCGCTGCCAGGACCCTGCGTGGAGATCGCCGCTGCCAGCACCCTGCGTGGGGCGCCCCGCCGTCCCCGCCCCGCGCGTCCCCGTCGCCATCCTTGTCCCCGTCCTCGGCTCTCCGGTCGCGCTCTCCATCCCCGTCCCCGCTGTCCGCCGCGTCCCGGAGCCGCCCCTGCGCCGCGTCCTCGGCCTCGCCTGCCCTCCGGCCGCGCCCTCCCCGAGGGCCCCCGCCACCACCGCCCTGGCGCTCCCCGCGGGCCCCGCGGAGGCCGCCTGCGCCCTGTGCCAGCGCGCGCCCCGAGAGCCGGTGCGCGCCGACTGCGGCCACCGCTTCTGCCGGGCGTGCGTGGTGCGCTTCTGGGCGGAGGAGGACGGGCCCTTCCCGTGCCCCGAGTGCGCCGACGACTGCTGGCAGCGCGCGGTGGAGCCCGGCCGCCCGCCGCTCAGCCGCCGGCTGCTGGCGCTGGAGGAGGCGGCCGCGGCGCCCGCGCGTGACGGCGCGGCCTCCGAGGCTGCGCTGCAGCTGCTGTGCCGCACCGACGGGGGTCCGCTGTGCGCGGCCTGCCGCAGCGCGGCGGGGCCCGAGCCGCCCGAGTGGGAGCCGCGCTGGAGGAAGGCGCTGCGCGGCAAGGTGCGCGCGGGCAGCGACCTGTGCGCGGCCCGTCCCTATCCCCTGCGCGGGTCCCCGCCCCCGGACGATGCCCTGTACCCCTTCCCCGCTCTCCGCTGGTGTCCTGTCCCCCTCCTCCAACCCGGGTTCCCCGCCACCGGACGCTGCCTTTTCTCTCCCCTCCGCCCCATACGGTGTCCTGTGCCCCTTCCCCGCTCTCAGCTGGTATCCTGTCCGCCATCCCCAACCCGGGTCCGCAATCCCTGGACGGCGTCCCGTTCCCCTCCAGCCCCCAAACGGTGCCTTGTCCCCCTTCCCCGCTCTCCGCTGGTGTCCTGTCCCCCACCTCCAACCCGGGTTCCCCGCCTCCGGACTCTGCCCTTTCCCCACCCCGGACGCTGCCCTGTCCCTCTCCCCTGCACCCATACGGTGCCCTGTATCCCTTCCCCCGCTCTCAGCTGGTGTCCTGTCCCCGGACGGTGCCCTGTCACCTCCCACCCCCAGACGGTGACTGTTTCTCCTTCCCCCGCTCTCAGTCACCCACACTCATCCTCATATTCCATTTTCGGACTGTTCTACTCTCCCCCATCTGAAGACTGTCCATCTGCCGGCCCTGCCCCCATACCTCGTCTTCTCCATCACCTCATTGCCCTGCCTCCGGGTGTGACGTCACCCTGCTGCAGCCCCACCCCCGCTGGCCTGGTGAGATTCCGTCTGGTGAATCAAGCACTGAGCATGGCTGTCAGCTCCTGGGGTCCAGGGCACCCCCATCCCTTTACCCAGACCGTGCTTTCTCACTTGCTCT